>JAGGAX010025052.1:0-50296 GCA_017657335.1 Termitomyces titanicus | reverse complement strand
TGTATTTGGCATGAGGAAGGCAGTATTCCTTCAACTTGTCTATGCACTACGCAGGATTTGTGGACTTGCTGATTCTCACTGGGTCACTGCCAATGAAATGGTGGCTATCTTCCTCCAAATTGTAATCACAGGATGTTCCAATCGAGAGCAGCAAGAACGCTTCCAGCGTGGTGGTGCCACAGTCTCAAAGTATGTCATTGATTGAGTTGTAATGATTGTACCAATAATGATATTCTCTTTCTGCAGATGTTTTAATGCAATCCTTAATATGCTTTCTGGCGAATTCTACAAGGAATATGTCCATCTTCCCTGTAATTCAACACCTCCTGAGATTGCACAGAATCCAAAACTCTCACCATTTTTTGATAATGCTCTTGGTGCTGTAGATGGTGTTCACTTTCATGCTTTGGTCTCTGCAGAGCAAATGTCTGCCTTCCGCAACCGCAAAGGTTATATATCACAGAATGTTCTTGCTGCATGCAAATTCAATACTGAGTTTTGCTATATGCTCAGTGGATGGGAGGGAAGTGCTGCTGATGGACGGGTTTTTGATGATGCTCGTCATCAAGATTTTGCAATACCACCTGGGAAATACTATCTTGCAGATGCTGCACTTTCAGCTCTCCATAACTTTATTCAGATTCATGATCCAGCTGATGATGGAACAGGAATTCATGAGCATAGGCAGCACCTCACTAGAGACACAGGGGCTCAACCAACTATTGATAATGTTCAACTCTTTGACACAGAAGATGGAAATCTGGGCACATATATCTCAGATGCAGAGAGAAAGAGAGCTGAGGAAAGAAGAGACAGAATTGCAAAGGCAATGTGGGAGGACTATCAGAGAGAATTGGTAGAAAGAGGACTATAAAGAATTGATTGAAATCATGTAATCAAGTCAGAAGCTGGGACAGCAGTAGGCGGGATGTTCTCCTTGTCAATTTCTTTGGATTCAGACATAGCAGTGAGATGAGGCCAGCGACACGGCACAAAACAACGCGATGGAAGCCTTGAGTAAACAAAGTCACCAAATGTCACGCATTAATTAAATCATACTTTTACAGAACACGGAATTAAGGAACGGTAAACAAAAATCTATGTTAATTGATTTTTCGTTAATTAATCCTACTAACTTCGGTTGCAGGACAGGGCCTAAGATGGTATTTCCATTGCACCCCACTCTAACACCCGCGAAAGGTCCTTATTGAAAGCAGCGGCATTATCGACGCCAACGATAGTTGCCCAATATGATACATCATCACGTACTCGTCTCCGCGCCGAAGACCAAGCCTCCAGATCCTTGACACCTTGAAACAACATGAAAACTCGGGTAATCACATCAGGTTCCGGCTTGATGTCCAGTGGGGCGATTCGAGAGTACTCCGCCTGTGGCATGAATCGTAATGCTATATATTTGTGGCTCAAAAAAGATGGTAACCAGAAACTGCGCATAATGATCAGTGAAGATGCGAATAAGCTTTGCATGTATTGAAACCCGTACGTCACGAAGGAGGTCCGAGCTTCCGTGTGCAGTCCAAGACACAAGAGGACTTTTTCAAGATATTTGGTGATGTCGTCAATGGAAAGTACAACGGAATTCGAATCCGACAAGGTCCAAGTTCCTGGCATGGAGCTTGATTCGCCTTGCCGAGGTTTATAAAGGCTCTTTGCGTTAACGCTTGAGAGCAGAATGATCTCAGTGTTCAATCAACCTCCTGGATCAAGTAAGGGATACGTACTCGGCTTCCCAGAAAAGCGACGATAGCTCGAGCCTAGTATCGCGTTCCAACAGTGATCCATCAGAACTAGTGTGGACATCCCATTGTATCTTTTCCCCTTGCGGCTTGAGTTTCTGGATAGGCACAATCGGGTACACCGCAGTAAACTCCATGTCCTTGTCCAAAGTTACGGAAACAGTTACATCTATATCTTGAGGCGAAAAGACATATATGACCGGCTTCTTCACGCGAGGCCTTTGGGGTCGATTATATTTCCTTTGTTTGAAAAGGCGGGATAGTAAACTCTTGAACCGGCGATACAGGGACTTTCTACGTCTTGGAGGGCTGGGGGGACGAGGAAGAGTCCGTATGGTCAATCTAGGTCTTTTCCTCGCGCCAGTAGACCCTTGTTCAATGGGATTACTAGTTGGGTCTGTCAGCGAAAAATCAGATAATTCATCAGTACTCAGGATTACTGACTTTTCCGTCATTAGAACGACGCGGTCTACTGAACTGTATTCTGGAGAGGCCGATCACCTCCCGCATTTATAGGCAGACGTGAGATGTTCATCAAGAGGCATTGCGCAGGTCTGATTGCGAATTCTGACTCAAACGATAACAATGGATGACAATCACGACATGATGGGCATGAGCACTGAAATTCGAAGGTATTCGGGCTATACCTGTCATCGACAGTGACCGGTGACTTGTCATGATGAAAGTACAAGTGCAACAAATTCAAGTTGAAACGATTGACAGGAGGAATCATCGCCTTGTGGTTCAAACATATACAAATCAAGACGTGCAAGCGAGCAGCCTCTCCTCGACGCCGCATTGTGTTCGACGACTTATCTCACTTTGCGGAGCCCATGCCTTAAACATGTTTCCATGTCAAATAAAACGACGGAAACTCTACTTATCCTCATTTCTCGCGGCTCTGTCTCTCGCCACTCCTGTCCTTGCAATATGGCCATTTCCTCCCAAGAGGTTCACTGGTAACTCGCTGATAGATGCGGGGACAATGGGCTTAAACGGTGACGGGGTAGTCGTTGCTTTTGGAGACTTCAATGGAGATCAGTTGTACGTCTGCTTTGCTTCAACCTTGACATAACTATCATTGATGTTCCTTGAGTTTGGATGTGCTCTGGTTAGACAATGACCAACACACGATTTCGGTCCATTATTGGAATCATGGTAATGAATATTATACTGAGCCTAAGTTATCTTACCGATAGGCTTTCCGCCAGCCGAGTTCACATACCAAGAAGCAGCCTCATTCCGTCATGCCCGCCGGGTTCAAAATATCGTCCCCGGTGACTTCACACACTCGGGCAAGCTAGACATCCTTGTCATGAGTGAATCTCAAAATAAGGGTCAATTGGATATGACTCTATACCCCGCATCCCTCACTGGGGGCTTCGGTAAATCATGTATTGCTTTACACAGAGCGAATCTAACAAACCATTTGTTAGATGTTGGCCATCAGATAAGCGTCCCTCCTTCCACGCTCTCACAGCCTATACCCATAGACGCGGATGGAGACATGAAAATCGACCTCTTCGGCATGACTACTGCTTCTAAGAATGATCCCAATGCGTCCTTCCAGCTTTGGCAGAACACCTGGAACGCTTCACAGCCCGATTCTCCTCTATTCAAGATGTGTGTTCCTCACAACCTTCAATCTGATGGCAGTCTTTCTAATCGGAACAACTAGCATTACCCCCGGATTCCACGGTCCTCAGTGTACACTGGCCAACCCACATAGTAATGCTGTCGTTGACCTCAATGGGGACTGCCTCGCAGGTACCATGGTTCAATCTATATCCGCGAGTTATTAATTATTCAACTTGTCCAGACGTATTTGTCGTGTGTGATGACGGCAAGGGTGGCAATTTTTTTCAAATTTGGATAAACAATAAGAAGGATGGATTTTCATTGGCTCAGGAGGGTAGTCTTCCCTCAGGGTTACAGACAATCTCATTCGCTGATATTGGTGTGTGACAATTATTGTTGTCGCATCTTGATTTCAATGTTGATATGACATGTGTTTGCAGACAGAGATGGTACCATTGACATGGTGTTTACAACTTGCGACCATGTAGCCTCCTCTTCAGGGTTGGGCACTGACTGTTTTATCAACATTGCGTATAATCTGCAACTCGGTCTGTGTTCATCAACCACGGATAGTGGAGTTAAGAAAGGAGTTCGGATGTGTCGACCCCACGATGACCTATGCACTGCTGATTCTAATTTCAAGTTCAACTTGAGCAACAGTCCTGATAACGATGTCAGTGAGCATCCGATATTCAACATCTCAACTGACTTCAGATTTTACAGCTATTTGTCCGATTCCCCCTCTCAGCACTTTTCCCTGACTCTCCTTCTCTCCTCACGCTGGACACGACACACATACCTCCCGTCCCCCTTTCTTTGAAGCTTGGAGATGCCGATCTCGACGGTTTCCCTGATATACTCCTCATCACCGGATCTGGAAGGGATCGTATTCCAAGTTTAGTCTTTTCGAAGCCTTGTGCAGCTGGAGTGGTCGGTTGCGTAAATGGATCGGGCAGAAGAGGATGGGAGCTCGCCAAGAGTGGTGCTGATCCTCTATCAACTATCAAAGACGCCAGAAGTGTGGCCTTCTTAGATATGGACGAAGATGTGAGTAATTGACCTGGTTGCGCGTTCTCAGCTCATTCGAGCCTCAACCGGTCCCTCAGGGAACGTTGGACATTATGGTCCAGAGAACAGGAGATGCCGGTCGTGGGAATATCATATTTGTACAGAACAATTATTACTATGACGCCTTCTTCCTCAAAGCTATTGGTAGGTTTTCTCGGTGATTGGACTTTTCGTTTACTAAAGTCGTGCTACTAGTTCTTAATGGTGCTTGCGACAATGGGTGGTGTTACTCACCCAACGGCTCCGAGCGCTACCATGTATTTACCTTTTCCGATCCTTCGGGTTACTTTGCTAACATCTTTTTCACTTTCAGCCATTCGGAGTCAGTTACTCTGGCGCTTCCTACAAATATACCGTGCTTGATACTTCGGGACATCGTTCTGCAGCGCAAGGTCCGTCCGATCAGTCTCTTCTCATATCAGCTCTTAAGCTATCCCCAGTCGGGCAATTGCCACAAACATCTTACCATGCTCTCCAGACGCCTTATTCGTTCTTCGGACTAGGCCGAACGAATAATTATATTGAGAACCTGTTTGTTGGTTCAACTATTCATGCTCAGGAGCACTACATCCACATGGAGGGTGTCATTCCGAACTCGAAGGTTGTTATACTCCCTTCCGCGAACGAGGGTGAAGCCTGGAAGCGTGAGCTGTTCCTGCGGCCAGGCGAGTGGATCCCTTGGGTCACCGTTACTGTAGTAGCAGGCACAGTCGTGCTAGCTATCATTGTGTTTGTGCTTCACCTGAATGAGAAGGTGTGTTGCCTGGTTCTCCTGATCTGCGTGTACTCTGTTCATATAACATGAAACGTTTTTCAGCGAGAGGACGAATCGGAGCGCAGGAGGGCTTCGCATCACATTAATTTCGATGCGTTATGATTACATATGACCCCATGGAAGTGTTCAGTGACTATTGGTCTATACTGTCGGGTGTCAAGTAGAACGAATGATGAGACGCGCTCACAACGACAAGTTGATTTCAGGTATGAGTAGGGTGCAAGCAGAGTTGTATGTTATTTTTCATGTCCAGATGTATTGTACTATAATCAGTCAGAGAGATGTCTTTACTCTCTGCATTCGTCTAGTGCTGGTGGACAACGAGAGGAAAAAGAGAGTTTGTCTTAAAGGGTTTAAGTCAGAATTCTTTTAACAAAGGCCCGAGGTTGCACAAAAAAACAAAAGAAACACGGTTGCTGAGTGATGGACTTGTTCTCTGCTAGCGCTGTCATGTTATTGTTTTTAACCGATGAATTGATTACCTAGGTGATTTGGTCTTTGTCCTTAATATTACCGCAATTACCACCATATAACTTACATGTAGACACAAAGCGAAAGACCCATTTTTTTCTTCGTACCTTGCAATTAAGCATTGACTGCTTAAAACTTGTCCATCACGACACTCGCTGTTGACAGCAGATTTTCTCGAATGCCAGTAAGCCTACCAAATCTAATAACTCTGGACTGTCTCTGAACGAGATTTCCCTTTCGTCAAGTGTTCGGTTTTTCTGAATCTTCTACCTCGTCTATGCACAGTCACACCAACAGATATCCTGACGGTCTACTTGAACCTCTTCAGGAAGATATGTTGACATTTGATGACGTCGAGCCTAGTCGGGAGTGGTATTCCACACCTGAGGGCTATGTAGAGGCACCCCCGGAATGGTTGTTATTTGGTGGACCTCTCAGCACACCCTTACATATCCCCATGCGGATCACAAGGAAAGCCAGTGGCCCTCTTGCTTGTCCTTCGGGGGGCATAAAACTGGAGCTTAGATGGGACGAAAAGGATACACGGCTTGGGGACGATGTCGCTAGCGAGATTTCGAACTTCTTCATCAATAACACGCAGCTGGGCCATGCAGATAACCTTCTTGTTCAACAACTGTGCCGCGATGGCGATAAAACTGAACATTACCTTCGGCCAAAGGATCGCTCTCCCGCTATCGCTAGTTTTTGCCCACTTGCCCAGTCCAAGGTAATCGGGCTGGGCAAGAAGACAAGAATATCCCTTCGGTCTTCTTGTATGAAAGAACACTAGAGTCCAAGAGACTCTGAGCTGTGCTGGGTGGGGTAGCAATTGTTTGCGCCACACCAATTGTGCTCCACTCTGCGAGATAGTGTATTATATGCGAAAGCAGACCATCAGCAGGCGCGGGGGACAAATTAGCGGTGTAAAGTATTTATACTCCACAAACAAGGATTGTCATTCCAAAGAGATTGGCCATCTCGAGATATAAATTGATAATACATATCAACTTTAACCCGACATTCTATAGCTTTCTCACTCACAGTTTTTCCTCGATACCGATAGGTTGTACCATTTATATACTTTTCCGTCACCTCAGTATACATACAACGCTTTGATTAAAGTGATTGTCGAGCACTCGGGCCCCACGAACACCTGAAACTTTTGAATACTGGGTTATTAGCTTGTTATTGGCCTCGATCGCCATATATGCTTTATCGGGTGATTATTCTGAGCGTGAGAAAACACGAGCAGACGCTGTATAGCAAAGGAGGAAGAAGACCGTAGTAACAAGTAGAATAAAGAACTGAGATGCTATGTGCGCAGACCTTGTCGTCCTCGGACTTTTTCCTGGGAGTGTGGCCCCTCGGGTGTGGCCCCTCGGTCTTCTCCGACATTGAGAACCTGAAGCACGCTGATCTGCGGAACGAAAGAAATCAGAGGGTTTGTCGGAACTAGAAAGGTATGAAAGCGCGCAGCACTAGCATACCGATATATCGAGCCATTTTTTCTGTGATCAGGCTTGGATCAGGCCCGAATTTTCAATTTACGGCATCTCGCGCGAACACGGGGCCAGGATGATTCGCACTAGCGAGACGATTGTATGTATGTAGGTGCCTATAGGAAGCTCAGCTACAATAAGTTAAAATTCGGCGGCCCGTGGGAAAGACTCAAGGATCCCCATATATAAAGCTGTTAAAGCGTTTCATAGTTACCACTCCGACTCTCTGCATCCAACTGCATCATTCACCGTGTGTAACGATCTGTTTCTGTACTTGAGTAGCCCGTAAATGCTCACTGTGAGTATGTCGCGTCTTTGGCTGTTACTCGACGTGAAAGCTAGCCACAGAATATGACGCGTGGTCATTTACATTTAGAACCTTCTCTTTTGTTCAGTCCGAGACGCGAGCCTCCACCAATACTAGATTCTATTGACAACATTCTTGAGCGGCCCCTCTTATCACTCGATAATCCGTTACTGGTGGAAGACGAAGACGCGTTGGACGTCGATTTCCCGCTCATTGGGTTCCATTACTTCGTCATTGACGAAGATGACACTTTTTTTGATTCTGGATACCCTCCTAGGAAGATTGATGATGAACTCGTCACACGAATGAAGCAGCCTGTCGATCTACCTGATGAAAATTATCACCCAGACAATTACGATGGACTAGTTGATGCTCCCTCTACAGTCTCATCAATGTCCAGCCACCCTCCGTTGTTTCCATATAATAGGTACCGCGAGTGTGCCCTGGTGCCCGATGCATATCGTGGAAGCACTCATTACAATGTGATGCTTTCCTTTGAGCCACCGGATACTCTTTGCAGTCCTGATCTCTCCGGGCATGTGAGGCACTAGCCTCCAGTCCAATGTCCGTGCGGCACTTCATCCTCTCGAGATCCTCACTTGTATTTGATACGCTACAAAGGGCTGACTGACTGTTAGTCACTCCCTTGCGATACCCTTATGCAATCCCCCCTCAAAATTGTACTACTACTACACCTGTTTCATGGCCCTACTCCGGATGGGAAATCTCCAGTCCACGTTATGCATTGCTTGTTGTTGGACGTCGTTATGAGATCTACCCTGACTTCGACTACTCTTCAGTCTTTACAGCAATTCGAAGAGCCTGTACTATTTCATGTTTATTTTATGATATTGTTGATTACTGTACATCTACTTTATGCCACCCCTACTCCGTTGTATAGTATGCTTCCCTGTGTCTGCTGCTGGGCTCACTGTGTTATGTACTGCTCTACCACTACCGATAATTGCACGATACTACCCTGATAAACTGTGACCTTGTTAGCCAGGAGATCGCGTATGCCGATGTCGCCTCGTGTATCGGAAACAGAATACATAGATCGAACCCTTACGATGGCCCTTTCTATCAACATAAAAACTACTTGATGGGCAGTGGTGGCAGATGAGCTGCCACTCGTCGATCATTCATAGGCCAACCTGGACAGGGGAGGCCGTAGATATATGTATCTATCAACGCATTCCTCTACACTGCCTCAAACATCGTTGATTTCTTCATCAATCTAATTCATTGTTTTAGAGTGGATCTAAGTATATATATCGTGATATCGTATACGTAATAGTGGATATGCTATCTCTAAGATCCATGGCGTGCGTTACATCCATCCCTGGGTCATCAAGTCATCAAATAATTTTGAAATGAGTGCACCGCCCAGACGAGTCTAGTGGACTTTGGTCTCTGTAGAACAAATTCAGCTGTCAGATCTAGATAAGTACTCCAGGAAAAACGTACTCTCACTTTTGGGTTGCACATAAACAAAGGGTTTCCATAGGCCAAAGTTCTTGACAGTACGGCCGAGGAACAGGCTTGAGAGGAGGAGTGCACACGTTGCACGCGCAGTCTCCGTATCAACTGCTTGGACACCTTTGGCACTTGTGGCACCTCCGAGAAACATTACAATCAATGCGTGAGCGTCTGCCCAGAAAGGCTGAGCATGAGTAAGGAACGCATAGAGGGCCGTGATGACAGGGGCACACCACAGATCCACAGTTGTCCAGCCATAGGCTTGGAGTTCTGCGGGGGTGGTCAACGTGAAAGGTGTCGGTGCGAGCATAGAGAACATGTTCACGAAAAAGAAACCCGAGTTCGCCATGAGCTATGTGGCGAGGTGCAGTTGAATGGATGAATCAGAACACACAGGCAGAGGAATGCTCACCAACGATGTGATAAGTAGAGACCATGGGGAGCTGGATATCACGGATGACGTGTGTGTCGTGACCGCTGGCGGAATGAGGTTGCAAAGAAGAAAAGCACGCGAAAAGCCATCAAGAATAGCGAAAGGCAGCTCAAGCTCGGCAGTAATATCAGGGATAACAGGAAGTGCTTCAACCAGGGCCTGGACGATACCAAAAAATCCTACCACAGTACCTGAGATCATGTACGACGGCGTGATTCCTAGCATTGGGGCTGTGGGACGCGACTTCATAAGTACACAAGGCGACCAACAGGCGTCTAACGTACCGACTGCCGCTTCGCCTCCACAAACGACCGTTAGTGTTATCGCAAGACTCTTGACAAAAGAACTCTTCTCGACTCCGTTGACACCATTTTTCGCGACATGTTGGCGGTAGAGCTGCTCCCGGAGTTGTCGGAGGATGAGGCAAAGGCGAACAGCGCCTAACACGTCTAGGGTGCTAAGCGGACTGCCAAACCAGGTAAAAGGCGGGATGGGCTGTAAACTCCAGCGAAACACTTCTATTGATAGGAAGAGGAGAGACATGGATAGGAAAAGAAAGAGAAAACCCCCACAGGCAGGGCAACCGAGGATAAAACACGGAGAAAGTCCGGTATAAGGAGCACAATGTTGATGGCAATAATCGAAAGTAAGTCGAAATAAAGGGTATCTAAGTAGTATTGAAGTAGATTTTAATAACATCCCGTGGTGTAACGGCTGTAGCGGCCGCAAACCGGGAATGCGAGTGGTCACTTTCACCGGCTTAACCCGTCAGTGCGCTGGTTCAAGACTGTCCCCTCCAGAAAACTTGGTTTCCACAGTTCCTCACTCTGTAAAGAGTGACACGGACTTGGAATAATTTGCCCTTGACAGGCCAGGGAAGCAATTCCGCAATCTGCAGGGCTTGCCGAGTTAGTCTTCGGAGAACAGGGCACGTCGTCAGACGCGCAGTGGGTCGCGCCTCTCGCAAACCTTTTTTTTTCTTCTTCTTCTTCCTTCTTCTTCTTCTTCTTCTTCATCCGAAATGATGTAGTTTGATAATTCACCTCCTCTTATATAAAAGGTTTTGTGTTTCCCTCCCGCAATGCGAATCCTTATCGAAGAGTTATAATACAATAATTATAATGGTCCGCAGAACTCTAGTAGGCACGGACGACATCTTGGGTATGTAAAGTCATTATATGGTGTATAAGATGGGCCTCTAAACCATAAAAAGCGCGAACAGAAAATACACGAATCTACATAGATCGGTTATTGGGCCCTGGAACGAAACAACGATCGCAGGTAATCGCGTTGATGAAATGGAGGACCAGGAGATGCCCACAACAAAAGCTTCTCAAAATTACCTCAAGGGCACCAAATCTTGACAAGCTAAGGGCTATACTTAGCACGGAGAACCTAAGGATGTATACCGAAAGTATACTTTACCTGGTCTGTGCCTCCAGTAGCAATCACGTTGACAGACCTCTCGACGTCCTCAGATTTACCCTCTGTGACAGGTACAGGACCCCAAGAAAGACATTGTGTAAAAGGTTTGTGAGCTTCCACTAGATAATATTATCAACACAGAAAAGAGTGAGTGGTGCGCTCGTCCCTACACTTTTTGGTACACCTTCCAGTTCTGAGATCCCAAATACGCATGGTGTGGTCATCTCCGACTGACAGCATATGTTTGCCTGCTGGATGGAAAGCCAAGGCTTGCACCCACCCATCGTGTCCCACCTACAGATGTCAATGGAATGAGAATAGATACAGTGAGTTAGCTTACGAAAGTCCATAAGCAAAGGCCCCGTATTGAGTCCCAGAGCTTTATCGTTTTGTCGCGCGAGGCCGTCATTACAAATGACATGGCAAGTGAATCCACTTTTGCGGACGCAGCGGATGCCGGCTAAGACGAAGAGATGAGTTAGTTTTGCTAACAGTAGTTGTATTCTTACCTGCGCAACGAGTTCTCGAATTGCAGGAATCGAAGCCGCCGGGACAAAGATAGCGCTTTCTACACGATTATCGTGACCGCGCATCTCTACTTTCGAAGTCCCTGATTCAATATCTGTTATACGAGCAGTCTGAAGGCGTCGCTTAGTTGCAAAGTAGCGAAAGACAACGAATAAGACGAACGTGGTCATCAGAGCATGTCAAAACTAATCGCCCATCTAAGCTTGGATTCGCGCAACGAATCCATTCGTCATGAGCCTTTATGACCTTGATACAGTGACTGAGATAGAGTCAAAAGATATATTAAAATTATCAGTCAAATAGCACACCTAGTCTGAACATCCCATATCCTCACGGTTTGATCTCGACTTGAGGAGGCAAGGCGAGTGTTTCCTGGAATAAATCGCACTGATGATATTGAATGTTCATGACCGCGCAAAGTAGCGAAATTTGTGTAATCCTCGATAACGCTCCATAGCTTAATGAAAAGATCATGCGAACAGGTTGCTATAAATACGCGGGAAGTTGGTAGTAGGTACATGGCGAGCCAGTTGGTCAATAAGAGGACTCACCCAGCATCTTGCCATCCGAGTTGAAATCACAGCCAGTGACAGACTTCGTATGCGCCTTGAGTGTTTTTTCCAATTCACCTGTTTCCCAATCCCAGATCTTCACCGTGGTATCGACAGAAGCCGAAGCCAGAATTGAGTAATGAGGGTGGAAGCTAACTGCGTTAATCTTATCTCGATGGCCAGTAAGATTTCGTTTCGGAGAATCAGTCGGTAGCCAATCCTTGTTGGTCCGTCTAGCACCATCAGTGGAGAGTGTGCTCAATTCTTCTTGAGTCGCTGAAAGGCGTGACTCAAGCTCCAAAATCTGCGTATCTCCTTTAGACAATTGGAAGTTGATGAAAGCCATGACACACGACGCTACCTTCCTCTGCATGCGGATAACGCTTGTCCATTTCTTGACCAATAGACCACTGGTAGGTGAAATAGGATCTGGTACAAAGTCAGCCTCAAAGAAACATATGAGTACTAAGAAAAGTAACGATAATAAAGCCATAAGTACGTACTAAATCAGGGGCCTCTTGCCGCAGCGAGTCACACGTCTTCGAAAATCCAGCGGTGTGTAGATAGTCCAGAATGGATTTATGACTAAATCATGAAATCAGATCAAAAAAAGTTGACGTGTATTGGAACTCACAGATCGCTCTTTTGGTCTGAAAGATGAACAGACATTTGTCGAGGAAAAAGCTGAATATGTTTGGTGTGGTTCAATTGCTGTCAACTTAGTGATGTTTCGACCATTCACGTCATGTTCACGTGTTGCGCGACGAATTTGTTCGGATGAGCCGACGATGTCGGGATAGTAAATAACTTAAACTATGATGGACATGAGGCACAGCGAGACTCTAGTCGGAGTCTTTAGTCCACTCACTTACCATGCGCTTGACGCTCTTGAATCTGACCCAGGAAGATATATCCTGCTGCTTGAATGTCAAGAACAGCAAGAGGTTCAACTCGAACCCCGAAATCACACTTCTCAGCTCTTCTTGCCCTTCGTTGACTGTGGACGTACCGAATGGCTGTAAATCCCTCGCATTGTTACCCAGAACCAACTATCTAGGCTCCAAAGATGATGTTTCCGTATCCAAAGAATGGCCCATGGAATCAAATGAAGTCGTCATTCCTTTTTCATTGGCTCGGAGTGCACGTTGGCGCATGATACCTCTCCATGACGGATGTCTATGGAGAGTATACCTCAGCAGGGTCAGTGTAATTTCTGACTCCATTCTACACAATAGTAAGCTTTTCGCAGGTTACGAAAACATATTATAGACTGTACATAATTCTTCGCCGAGATTTATCGTCATTCCTGTCAGATATGCCCGACACATTGCCGTTGTCTTCTCTATGTCTTCCAGGTCAGAATCAGTTTATTAAACTACTTGAAGCTGCCTTCGACATTGATGTTTTCCTCTAGGAACACATGATACGTATGTCCAGTCTTGCTTCAGCGTCTGCCCAATGAACTCAAATTGCATTTTTGAAGCATGGCCTTGTATGGATGGCCAGTTTCGCAATGTCAAGAGATCTCAACGCCCCTAGATGTCCAACTTCGTTCAGGAATCCGGGTCTTAGATGTCCGGCTAGCAATCGTCAAGTCTGAACTTGTCGCTTTTCATGGAATATACCCGCAGCGCACTTCATTCCAAGAAATTCTATCTACAATTCACAATTTTCTTACAGATTCATCTACGTGTCGTGAGACGATTATCATGTCTATCAAGCAAGAAGACTTCGCGAAATATTCCTATCTGAAATTCTCTCGCCTAGTTCACGAAGAGATATTCAATGGACCGGGAGGGCCAGAAATGTGGTATCTAAAGAACCGCATACCAACTCTCGGCGAAGTTCGAGGCAAGGTCGTTATGTTCAGCCGCTTTGGCGGAAATGGCGAAGGGTGGGAGGGTGGCTGGGAAGGCCTAGGGATTCATCCGTTGGTCTGGCCTAACAGTGAGAAGTCTGGGTTCATTTGGCATTGCAAAGATACCCTCGTGAGAACGCACGACTGGTAGGTCTAAACCTCTGCTGAAACAGGTTTCATTCACAGTTCCTTGTCAGGTACCTCTTGCCCTCCTTCCTTGAGATCCCAGAGAAGTTTGCCCTCGCTTCCGAGATCCTCATTGCCCCGCCTAACGATCCGCCCGTGCCTACGCTTTCGATTGCATTCTTTTCGGCCGCCTCTTTCCCTCTTGCCCTTCCTCCTGTTATCGCTAAAGGGCTCGGATGGCCAAAAATCGGCCTTGGCATAGAAGGCATCAATAGTAGATTCGTTCGATGGCTTCTGAACAATCTTGCTGAGGAGACTCGTGCTTCAGAGCCTATGTTTGACGAGAAACACATTTTTGAAGCCCGCCGTATACGTGGTTGGGCTCTTTTAGACTTCTATGACGAACCGGGCTCTGCTCTTATCCCACTGTTAGTCGAATGTAACTATCGTGGAAGGCGAGAGGGCGAAGAAGGCTGGTAATCTACTATTTATTGGTGTTATTTTTATTTTTGGCGTATCTTCACTTTGAGATCTAATTGAGTCGTGGATCCGGAATGCACGTACATTTGTCGTCTAAACCACTAGTGGAATAACGGTCCTGTTAACTGGTGGGGTTCTTTCAAGAATTCTTTCCTCCCTGTGTCTGATCTCTTTCTCGCAAGTGTTTCCCCGAGCGTCGTGTAATAGTGTCCACGGTGATATTAATCCCGATGGACGTGTACCTTCCAAATCATGGGGTCGATTAGACCTCGACTTCCTCACTGAAATCTCCATGTTTACACGCTTCATTATCAAGGCGATCGTCAAAGTACAGCCCCATATGTCGACTTCGGTATGGCGGTAATCCTATCCTGTAATGTCTGCGGGATTTTTGCTCTTCGTCGATGTAGGATTGCTAATGGCACATTATACGGCGGCGTGAGCCGGGTTCTGATCCTCTGCTTTTGAGGACTCAAGTCAGAGGAACTGGAGACACGACCTGTTACTTATGACTTCGAAACATGCAAATGTTCTCGAGAATGAAATAAGGATAGGATCAGCTGGGAGATCCGGACTTCTCGAGCCTCGAAACTGAGTAATGTCTTCTGGAGGCGGTGCACGAGACAAGCGCCAAGGGATATGTGGAACCTAGTTCCGGGAAAGGCAGACTTCCATCGAATCTCGTTGCACAGCCTAAGCAACAACTGGGGTCCCAGGTCACTCTTAGCTGACTCTGGCTTGGCCTTCGTCAGCCTTCGTCTCCACACCTATGACGAATGTATCATAGACCCCTCTTTCATGTTTTATTATCGATCGTTCTAAAAATGCATTATGCTTATGACGTAGTGTGCTTTCCCACCAATTCAACGGTCTAACGAAGTGTGACAAGCTCTGTGCCATGTCGTTAGCCCTTGTACTCGGAGAATCACGGCTAAGCGTACCTTCGGCAGAAGTGGGGTGAATGGCAACGGTATCATCCAGATCCTGTTTAGTTGCTGCAAGTTGGGTATTGTGAGTAGTGCACGAGACCCAGAGAATGGATCAACTAACCTCCCATCTTGACGGCGACGCCAAAGCCCTGCATGACCTCGTCACTGCCGAGACCAATGATGTGCACACCAACAACACGTTCCTCCGGTCCTACAACGATTAGCTTATAAACAGTTGGCTCTCTGTGATCCTCATCAATCATCGAGAAGTAGAGAGCACGGAAAGAGGATTTATCTAGAAGCAACCATTAGTATGGACAGCACGGTGCACCTGGGGGCTTATTTACAGATCTTGACGGCGTCACCGTATTTCTCTCGTGCTTGTTTCTCGGTGAGACCGACGGTACCGATGGTAGGATGTCTACCAAGGATCAGATTCCAGTTCTATGCTCGAAGAAGGACTCACGAGAAAACAACTGTTGGAATGTTTTCATAATCTAGCTTGTCGCTCTTGAACTTTTCTGGTCCGAAGAGGCGGTTGGAGAGTCTACGTCCTGCAGCGATGGCAACAGGAGTCAAGAGAGCTTTTCCTTGGACGTCGCCGATGGCATAGACACCCTTGACTGAAGTATTCTGGTACTCGTCCACAATGACATCACCCTTCTCGTTCACCTTGACACCAACTTCTTCCAAACCCAAATCCTTCGTGAGTGCATGACGTCCAATTGCCCACAAGAGCGTGTCGACTTCGATTTTCTCGCCCTTGTCGGTGAGGACAGTCAAAGGTTTGCCCTTCTCCCCCTCGACCTTGGTGACATGGCTCGACTTGTGAATTCTAACTCCGGTCTTCTCCATCCACGGTGTCAATGTCTCCTGAATAGTCTGATCGAAAGTGCGCAGGACAGTGTCGCCACGAATAATGAGATGAGTTTCGGATCCAAGGGTATGGAAGATGCCGGCAAGTTCAACAGCGATGTATCCAGCACCGACGACTGCAACACGTTTTGGCTGCTCTTCAAGTTCGAAGAATCCATCCGAATTGATTCCAAGAGAGGCTCCAGGGATTTGGTCATCAGAAGGAACAGTGGGTGTGCCTCCGACGGTAAGTGTAATATGGTCGGCGCGTAAGGTGTATTTCTGTCCATCGGGACGCGTAACTTCGACGGTGTTGGCGGATGTAAGGCGTCCGCGACCGTGATGGTACTCGACGCCTTCTTTGTCAAAGCTGTTCGCATAAATCCCGTTCAGTTTTTTTATATATGCGTCGCGTTGAGGCTTGAACGCGGCCCAGTCAAACTTGGGTGTATCGAGACCTTTAAATTTGTAACCTGATGCGTGATGCACCAACTTGTCTTGCAAATCGGCGGCATGCCACATAATCTAGGAGGTGGAGTCAGCGATACAACAATCTGCCTTTCAGTCATGGACCATTTACCTTCTTTGGCACACATCCTGGTGGCGGAGGACTCAATTAGAAAATAACAGCAAATTATAATGAAACTACATACCGACATTCACGCAGGTTCCACCAAGGTAGGGGTCGACCTCTACTACAGCCACTTTCTTCCCGTAGAACGCAGCTCGGCGCTATCAGGAAGATCAACAACTTCGCGTTAGGTTACCTCGAATTGAAAACATACCGAGGAGGCAGATCCACCGCTACCTCCTCCAAGGAGGACGTAGTCATATTTTTCAACAGTGGGCTTATCAAAAATGGGGGGCATGCTGGAAGTGGTCACGGTAGTGTTTGAAAAAGACCTGACAATCTTATCAATCATAGCAATTACCAAGCACGTCAGTTAGTTTCACAAGACGAAAGAGTTGGATTTTCTGACTTGTAAAAGTCTACTTGTAGTCCTTTGTGGCGGACTAGCTAGTCTCAGATGAAAGGTTTGCGACAAAGAAGTTCGGAGCGCCAGACCTGCTGTTTGAGGGCTCTAGGAGGCCTTTTATCCCTTCAGAAAACACGCAGTTATGCGGTGGGTCACCGTCCGGAATCACCGAGCTCGCAGCTTCAAATTCACACAATTTGTAAGTAATTTGATTTACAAATTATAATGTCATCGTCACGTTGCACGTGACCCCAATTGTGGCCTGCTGCTCCTGCTGCTTGAAAGTTGAAATCACATCTGCCTCGTCATTGTGCTACGAATCTGTCAGTCTCAGCCTGATTCCGTCTAATCTGCCTTTCCAGTGGATAACCCTCTAGCGTTTGCTAGTCATCAATTACGATGCTGACACTTCGATGTTTCTCCAAAACTCAACCAAAGCTCAGAAGATTTTCGTGCGGCCTTTTCGGTGCGACTTGGTAGACGGTCCACGTCTGTATGTTGACTAAGGACGACCAATTCTATGATGGTCGGAATGACATACACCAAAGTTTTCCATCCCATGAAACAAGGAATCTCGTGAAGGATAGTAACCGATCAGAGTCAGAATAGGAAAGAAATCGACAGGATCTCGAATTCCTACTTACACAGATATCTACCGGGTTTCTCGTAGCAGAACACGCGCTCAAGTACGCGTCACTTCTCGGACGAATTTCGACTTTACATATTTACAAAGAGCTTCGGGAACAAGGAATCGGCCGAAATTGAAGAGACGAAAGAATTTATACGTATGTTCTGCACCATTCAACAGAAGAATGTTTCATGCGACGATGTTCTAGGGGTACAGCTTCTTATGACCGTGCATGACATGGATCCAATAGAATATCGAAGCGGGAGGCTGCAGAAACCCGTTGACCTATGTATGATAGACCTTAAAGGACCGATGGGGGATTCCTCCATTTGGGATCATACACGAGACCACTGCTACTTGGTACGGACATGGATGACAGATATGTCATGTCGACGTCGTGGATTTTTGTGAATTTCGGAATACCTGATTGTAAATGCTGGATTAATATTGACACCCAACAGGTGTCTTCCTAGGCTTCTCAGTAAGCAATTATATGGCCCAACTCCATTCTTTCAGCGCATGAATACATCAACCTGTCGTGAATTGTAAACTCACACGTAGCGGCACGATCTCTCTCAAGTGCCCAGGCCCTCTAAAAATCTCCCATTATAGAGGGTGGGATTTGGAAGCACGGCGATGGGATCGGTTAATCCGCGAAACGTCCCTTTCGACACGTCTATTCTAGTCTCACCTACCCATAATCATTCTAGTTAAAGGACATTTAGTGCTTTCACCCGGTTGGCAACAAGGATGCAAGGATGTAGGATCAGAATTCACCAGCTATTTCCATTTCCAGAGGGAACTTCTTGGAGTACTTGACGACTGTCCTATACTAGTAGGCCTGGTGTTCAGAGCTCAGCATAGGGAACATCCTAGCAAAGCTGTTTAATGAGCAGTATAAAGTACATCAGAACTTGTTCATCTAGTTACCTCGAGCTATTTTCACCTCTACCTCGATAGAATTTGGCATATCCAATTTTCTCTCATCCTGTGAAAAAATAGCCTAGAAAGGTGTCAATTAGGATATAGTTGGGTCATACCCCGTCATAGCAAGGCCTAGGGCAAGACCAAAGTTGAATATGGGAAAAAGGTGTAAGATCCAGGGGAGGGGGCTACATACGCAGTCTCGATTGCGTTTGTGGCTTGACAATCCGTGTTCCTGGGGGTCTTGCTGTCGATATGTGGGATTTTAAATGTGAAGTAATCAATCACTATAGAGTACAGCACAGAGAGGACTCGTAAGCTCCAGAGGTGCATAAGTAGATGTCCACAGCGGATGGACCCGAGTATTAGTCCAGGAAACATCGTCCGCGGCCGACGTCGTGACCTCAAGAACAGCAGGTACGGCCACCGAATCCCTTCTTCTGAGAGAAGAAATCGCTTGCCCGGTTTCAGGAATCAGAACGTTCTTCGGACAGGATCAATGCAACATCATCATGAACTGTCGTTGTTGTTATTTTGCTCTTCGGAGAGGGGGTTCTTGACCAAACGGGCATCGCACATGCGGCTTCAGCTTCAAAGCTTCGCCGTTGCACGAGCGAGTGACCGGGGGGTGTACGTATGGTGTGGGTGCTACCACGGCCAGCCTGAGCGATTTTAGAGTTGTTACACTATGAGTAATTCATTACTACTTTCAGAATTATATATAGCGTGTGGAGGACTCGGAAACGTTGAGATTTGTGAATTCCTGGCATCCCGAGTCCGAGTCCGTACTCACGATCCGTAGCGTAGGGATGGGTATAACGGGCCACGGCAGACGGGCACAATCGACTCGGAGCTACTAGGCTAGGCTATCTTTGGACCCGTCGACGTCGATTATGCACGCAGCACTGGCAGCAGCAGGTGTTTTACTTGCACCCGACCCCGACCCCGACCCGACCAGGCCCAGACGCGTTCCCGATGAGGAGAGACTCTGAGTTCTCGGCGTATCATGTATGTATATATGTATGTATCCACTGGGTGGATACCGGCATTGAACAGGCGCAATCTATCTTTGAACGACTCGATTACGAACGAGGAACAAGTACAGGCGTTGATGAAGAGGATAAAGTCAATCAGCGTGGTCATGGTCGCCATGCGTGCGTAGGGTAGCTTCCAATCAAGTTGTTGAAAGGAAAAGAAACGACAGGGGGCAGGGGGTACCAGTAATTATAGGGAAATAACAACCGCGTGTAACGATGCGATGCAATTTTGCCATATAGGAGTTCCCAGCACTCAGAATGAGCTAGGAGTAAGCACTTACATACCTGAAGTGTATCATGTACTACTAGTAAGTAGCTTTGCTCCGACAGATCATATGGGACGAACGTTGGGAAGGTTGGTTGGAGAAGCAACGGACGGGCACGGGTTGCCAATGCCAGCACCGAGCGAACTTGAAGGTAGAGTACAACCTGAAGCAAGGAACAAAGTTATTACGACTCGGACTAAGTACTAGTACTTCGATTGCAGGCAAGTTCAACTTGAACTTGTTTACATACATATGAGTAATTCGGGTGGTATTCATCTCGGTGTTCACCGTGGCACACTGCAGGACTCGGACTCCGTAGTGTCCGCACGTTAGCTTCCAGTGCTTCGCATCTCGACCCTCTCTACGGGCATAAGTACATAACCTCGATCTGGATTCCTGATTCCTGATTCCTGATTCCTGACGCTGTGCACGGACTCGAAGCACATAACTATGTGTTAGTCATCGCACACGTATGCACGTACTTCCTCGGGCCGGGTAGTGGTGTATAGGGAAGTGAGGCGGTGCGAGATATACTTAACAAGCGCTGAGGGTGGCGTGTGTGTGTGCGCATGATGACGGTCCTCAGGCCTCCCGTGGACGCGTCATATATTTATGATATATCAGTGATAAGTAGCGAAAATAGACGTCCTGAGAGATTTTCGGACCGGGTAGGTAGGTTAAGTAAGTTTGAGACGTCCATCCATCAATTCGAACTTCGAAGGTGTGTATGTATGCTACTTACTTACGAATTTCGAAGGAGACTGACTGCTAGACTGACTAGTGGCATGGTAAGTGACTTTCCTTACACACGTCGGGCGAAAGGATAAGCAGAAAAGGGAAAAGAAAATTCCAATAATATACATAATCCCCGGGGCTCAAGCTATACCTGCCAAAAACTTCAGCTAGAGTAAAAAAAAAAGTTCAGATAAGTAACCTTCAGTGCACAGGCGCCTCGATCATGATCATGATCATGATTCTTAATTCCTTCTCTTCGATGGAGATGGACATAGGCGCCGTCATCACCGTGACCGTGCCCTGCCCTTCCCCTTCTCCTTCCCCCTGACATCTGCTGTCAACATATAACGATGAGGCTGCATGCACGATATTTCCCTTGAGATAGAGACGTATGTACTCCCGGCGGCGCGGCGTACTGATACATAAATAGCACCGCGATATCGGAGTGCGTGTGTCAATCGAGACGTGCGTATTGTATGTACATACAACGAACGTGCATTGGGTTGGGTATTAGATGTACCACTCCTTCTGGGTGTTAACTTGGTGGGTTTTCGTTTCCGCCCAATGCCGAATCATCATCATCATCTATGGGTGGACGGGGGGCGTGTGATGGTGGTGATGTGTACATAGGGCGAACGAAGTATTCAGCAGTAATCGGAGAAGTAGATTGAAGAAATTATGTACTTTTGTTTTACTAAGACGTAGGTTACCCTGTCTAAATGCCACGACTAGTGTCCTTGTCGTCGCCTGCAAATTTTTTTCTATGGTCTTGGATGACGTGCCAAGAGTGAGCTATTTTTTCTGTTGTGTCAGACTCGGATGGCAACATCGACTTGGAGGGGTTGCCATCAGTTCGTCGAAATCGGTAGACATATCGCGTAGATAAGATGATAAATAACCCTCACCCGCGGCTATACCTCTCCTTGAAGCTTGATCACGATCGCGATGTGACTCGGTGAAAAGTCAGTTTCTTTCTGCACACCGGTCTTTAAAGCTTCAACCTTGCGATCAGATATGTCGCTATACTACGTGCCTCGACGCCCACAAGCACCGATCACTTCGAACTTGGGGACTGGCCGGGCAGTGGCAACCCATTGCAGTGATCCGTCATGTCCCACAAGACAAGCCACGAACGAACGTTTGAGTGCCAGCAAGTACATAGATGACGAGATCCCGAGTGTTCGGCCGGGTGAACTTTATCGGGTAGTGGACGTATAAAAATACATACATACATCCTATGGAAAAAAAGTCAAAAAACGCCACCACGAGACCGCGCCGTTAGTGGCGAGTTGTCCTTATGATTCAGGAATTGACGCCGTTTTTGAGGTGACAGAGAGCGGAGTCGACGTGTCGTTTGTTTTGCGACTCGGATTCCACGTCATCGATATGGTGCACCTGACTGTTGAGGTTCTGAGATACATGGCCTCGACGCCCACAGTACACAGCCACGACGGAGTCGATAGTAACCTAAAAATTTTCAATAAACTTTCCAATGGATAACTTTATCGACTTGTCATGGAACGTTGACATCTGGAGTGGGTGCAGTCCTATGTACTTACGATAGCGCGGGTTCGATATGGGAATTCGTAAGGCGACGCAGGGATGGCGGGTTGCTAGTTCCGGGGGTGGGAGTGAATAGACGCTGACCGGGAGGGACCGAAACATTCGATTGGATCTGGATCTGAGATGGGGCGGATGCATTTGGATGCTAGCACGTGGGGAGTGGCAGGACCCCGGAAGTGGAGATTGCTGGAGAGACAAAACAGCAAGCGTTGGACTCTGAATGCAGCTCTTATGCCTCGGTCCTTGCCCGCCCGTCGTATCCGTTTTGCCCCTCTCCCCGACCCACGTGCCCTCGACGACGACGACGACGACGACGATGTCACGCTCGACGACAAGCCCTGTGACTCCCTCCCCCCGCCCCCGCCCCCCTCGCCGTCTCCGTCACCCTGCAAGCCCACCGCCCACCAACTCCTCTCCCACCTCCCCACAACCCACGCCCCCACCTGGCACAAACCAAAGTCCCGCAACCTCCTCCGCCCCTTTCCCTTCCGCCGCTCAGAGCCCGACACCCACACCGACCCCACCTCCTCCCGCAACGAGATATTCACTCTCGGCACCATCAACCTCTTCCGCACCTCCTCAAAGGCACCCGACACACCCAAATCAGACCCTAGCACCTCCTCTTCAGGCTGGCGCTTCCGCCTCTCCTCCGTCGACACCAACACCACAAAACCATCCCTGCGCCACCGCGGCACACCCATGCTCAACGGCCGCGTCTACGGCCGCAAGAAGCGCGAGGTGTCTGCCAACTCGAACCCGTTTGCTAATGCCCGCGATGAGGACCCCGAGTTTGTCGAATGGGGATACGGCGGCATGGGCAGCGTCCGCGGTGCACAGCACGCGGGGATCGCTGCGGACGGCAAGGCCCGCTGGGAGCGCCTCCAGAGCGATGCTGCGTTCATGGCCGGCAGCAGCGGGAAGAAGGGCGTGGGTGGTGCAGCGGTCGCTGATGACGCGCAGCAGGACGATGGGAGTGGGATGGGGTGGGTGAAGAAGAGGAAGGAGGCCAGGGAAAAGGCTGCGAGGGAGGCAAAGGAGAAGGCTGAGTTGGATACTACTATGAATGAGGCACCCCTGCCATCCGAACCACTTGAACATAACCTTACGACTGTCACCCTCCCCACGCGGCACCACTCCCATGCACCCCAGTCGTCTTCAGAGAGCGAGTCAGAGAGCGAATCCCAAGAAGAAGACGAAGACGAAGACGAAGACGAAGAAGAGTCGGACCAGAGACGCAGGATGGTGCTTGGAGCCGGCAGGGAGAAAGTCAGTCGCCATTCATGAGTAGGCGCATGGCAGAGAACGAGGCTGCACGCACTTTTATCCTTTTTTCTTTCTTTCTTATCAGCACGCGAGTCCGGGATCTCGGTTACCGGCACACCAACGATTCCTCGACTTCTTGGCGTCTTGTTTCATGCTTTTTTCCAAGTATCACTGCTTGGCGTCCGCGTCGAGCGATTTTTCGGAGGCGCCACGACGACGACGACAACACAATATTTTCCACATAACATCATTTATCCGAATATATTTATATCCTTCATCGTGAGTTTCTCATCTCTATCTTCATCTTCATCTTGCTGATTTTTGATATTCCAAGTTTCCTTGTGCGATTCCTCGGTCTCTCCCCTCTCTGCTCGGCCTGCAACCTCAAAAATTCAATGTGTCAAGTTTCGACACTAGACCTTGCTTCCCCCACCCCATCTGCCTGTATTCACGACGTCACTCTCATCACACACACACATATCCCATCCCTCTGTCTGTTTCTGTTTCTGTCTTATCCCTTTTCCTTTTTTTGGTCTGTATTAATCGTGTCTTCGTATGATTGTTTTGTCTTTTTCTCTTTATTTATACCCCCTTTTTTCACTACTCCAGTCTCCACTCCAATCACCATTTTTCCTCTTTCACTCTTTCTCTTTCCATCTCGCGTCCCGTACGTCCGTCCGTCTGCCCAAGTACTAGTTTCTCGTGATTTCCACATCTCCACAACTCCCAATGATTCGATCGATACAAACAACACGTACAATGTCTTTACACCCCCCTCCCCTCCCCCCCGGCTTGAATTGATTAATCCCCCCAAACCACATCCCAGCATTCCACTCCAACACACACAACACCAGAGCACATACATAATGCGATTCACGTATTCACGTTACGCACGTATATTATATATACAATGCACGCTCCAATGCAATGCAATTTTTAGGTTTTGTTTTTTCAGTTGGTTTGATTAATTGGGTATGTATGTACTTGAAGTTTCAAGTAGATGTGTTACCATTGATTACAAAAAAAAATTCTAATTGCACTCAGAACTACATATCGGCACCCATGGCCAGTCATCAGATGGATGATTCGGAACCCGGAACATCTTGACTTTAAGTTATGCTGAGCCCCGCCGCGCCCGTGGTTGAGAACTTCCATCCAAGTCAAGATTTCTTGGTGGTATATATGTATGTATGTATGTATGTATGTATGTCACAATCATTGTATCATTGTAGGTATATCACACGGTGGCGCTGCTGTAGACTCCGCTCCGGGTCTCCTATGTATGTATGCTATGGATACAGCCTCAAGGTTGCTTGATTGATTGTTGAGGGTAGGGCCTTTCTCCTCATACACTGGCACGAACGGGCGCAAAGATTGTTTTGAAAAATGAACAAATGATTCTGAATGAATGCAAAGACCAAGCCAAGAGTTCTTGGCTTGCGTTCGAGTGCTGGTGGTATGGATAAAGCGTCAAGGTTGCTTGATTGTTGAGGGTACCTCTCTCCTCACGCACTGGCACGAACGGGCGCAAAGATTGTTTCGAAAAATGAACAAATGATTCTGAATGAATGCAAAGACCAAGCCAAGAGTTCTTGGCTGGCGTTCGAGTGCTGGTGGCGCTCAGGCTGCCCCTTCATTAAGGGGTGCATTTTCAACATGAGCCGATGGGATAATCATTTGATTTATGCGTATGTCAAATAAATGGATGGGAGCCTTGGCAAGGTCGGAGGTACGTACGTACGTAAGGTTGACTCGGACTCGGACTTATATATCACCATGATTCGAGCTACAGTTTTCTGTAACGTACTTTGATGAGTGAGTACATACTATGAAGTCCGTCTTCCAAGGTGAGAGGTAAAAGGGGCCCCGGGGCGATCAATCACCGAGCAAAAGCACACGCGTAAGTAGCAGCCAGTCAGGCTTTGTACGTATGTACTGAATTGGGATTAGTTAATGATGTGTGGCGAGAAGAGGTGTCCCTATTGGGGAGGCGTAAGCAGCGTGCCGCAGATGATTATCAATTGGATATGTATGTATGTATGTATGTACTCCTCGACATGCTCGCATTCCGGACACCGGCGGAGAACCCTGTAAAAAAAAAAATAAAAAAATCAAGACCAAAAAGTCATTTACATGCCAAAGGACACCTGGTACCCCCACCCCCCGCCGTTTCCGCCGATCCTGGAGACGAGGACGGGGCAAAGCTTCGAGTTCGAGTTCCTGAGTTCAGCCAAAGTCCGTTTAGAGTCTAACCCCTCGTCCACGCTTGTGGGCGTTTCAACCGGAATACCGGAAGCTTTTTATCCTCGTTTGGTTGATGCTTTGTTGTATGTATGTGCAATAGAGGATGTCTTGAAGCCGGGGTCCTCGAACGTTATGTATGAGCACTTATATCGGCGTTTAGAATCGCGTCAGTGTACGATTGAAGGTCCGGGTGTGGGTGTGGGTGTACAAGGTGTATACGTACACAGGTACATGTGTATATGATATACTGTAAGGGTGGGCCGATGGACTGCCTACTCCGTTAACATTGCATGAGGGCTGGCCCAATTTAAGTATGTATCTGGTGGTGCTCAAACGTATTTGCGAGCTACATAGTGAGCATTCAATATTCAATGTCAATTCCTAGCCCAGCCTAGGCCCCTCGACAGACACAGTAAGATAATTAGCCGCCCGTTAAGTCAAATTCGGTGCAGTTGACCGAACCTTAGTCATAAACTCATGTCACTGGAGAACGTTGGTTGTTGACGTTTTTGAGAAGACCAAGGCTACATAGCGCCAAGAACAAGGGACACATTCACCATGTGGTTAAAAGCTCAGAAAAGTCTGCGTGGCAAGATTACAGTGCTTTGTTCAGGACTATGTATGCGCGTAGTCAGATGAACAGGAAGTTCTAACGGAACCCCGTGGCGCGAGTCCTGTATACCTACATCAGAGTCCCAGTAACACAACATTAGAAGCAAAAGTCATCACACCCTTGAGAGGATCGATGATGACATAGCACCCAGACATGTTTCTCTGTTGTTTTCTCTGTATGAAGAAAGTGTCCAAGAGTTTACCCGGAAATTGATACCGGACACGGAAATTACGGTCCAGAAGCCGTAAGAAAGTCGAATTTGAAGCCCTGTGGAGTCTAGAGCGCTCGGATCACTTCCAGTTTTGGTCCTTGCTTCTTCCCTGGACGAGATGTCCTTCGAACGGACTCCTGTATGAAAGTTTCACAATCCTGAGAGCTAAGACGGACAGTAATTGCCCATACTTGTATTCCGAGATATCGGAAGTTTGACACCCTCACACACACACATGTTCCCCACATAACAGAAGGCAGAACATAGGGCCCGTATATTGAAATCGACCATAACCGAGGACTCAGATCGACATTGAATTGCCTACCCGACGCAACGAGTTCCCACCGTAGGAAGGGGAGATTTTCAGTACGCTCCCAGCTTTGGTCAGCGTCTTGCCGCAATATTTTTTCTTTCATCTAGGCGCTTGAAGTATCAGACATACGTATTCAAGAGGCAATGAGCGAATATTGCCTCAAAGACGGTCCGACGATATGGTCGTGTGCCATTTGTCAAATGATTTGTTTTGGAAACACCCAGGCAGCATGACCTTCCAAAACGATTGAACCTCGAGTGAAATGAAGGGTCTGGACCTTGGACACCTCTTCATATACATATTGGAGGGAACAAGGTCCATTGATCCGTTCAAATGTTAACTGTTATTCTTGGAAGTGATTCACCGTACGTTGTGGGATGTGTCGAATGCAGAAGACGGTAATACAAAGTCGGCATCGAGATCTATCTATGTCTTATGAAATGCAAAGGCTTGTACAGGATGAAACTGGCAACTCACTATGCGTCTGTTCAAACGAAGAGTTAGATCAGTAGGAAGTATAAACCATGTTTTGGACGTGGAGGGTCCCGAGGTTCAACATCAACCTAGAGTCTTTCTTAATAGGCAAAACCGCGTGTCAGAAGTTTTAGGAAGTTGCTCTTGGTCAAGTGGGTAGATGTTTCTAGCTTTAAACTTCAAGCGTGGCGGGACAAAGCCTTGGTCGGATGTTTCCGCCAGCTCTTGACGTTGAACGTTGAACCCTGACTGAATCAGGCAGGCTGTACAGCCTACTCCATCGATGACCCAACGACCATCTTGCGCTGTCCGCTCGAGGCTGCGCGGTCCCACGCGACAAGGAAAATTAAACCCTAGCAGACTTCCATGAACACCACCATCGATATTAAAACCGCACGCAATGATCTTGATCGCCACAGATTCCGAACCTCTTTCGCGTAATTTTTCCCACATCTCCCTATCTCTGCCTCTCTCCGACCTGATCGTGTTTATGGATAAGTATTTAGATTAAGTCCTCCACAGCCTCGCAACATTGTCACAAGATTTCGACCAACCATATGGTGCACAACCTCAATGATTCAAAATGCACATCATAGGTCTTTGTGGTTATTTGACCCTCTTGAAAGTAGATCGTCAAGCAAGCGACCACCGGTTCCTGGCAGAGAAGTCCTGATGAGAGACTAGGTTGACAAGCAACAAGGGACTTGATATATGAGAATCGAATTTGATAGTCCCCAAGGGGTTCAATGTAAAGAGGAAACGTGGGGGAAACGGATAGGCAATTAACGCAGTGAAACGTAGAGAATGAATATCGAATTATTGTGTGAAGTCCGGAAGATATCGACAGGCTAGGCGCACTGTATCGGTATCTGCTTTAGTCTGCGAGATATAGGCAAGTTATGGGATTCCACCAAAAGTTTTTTGTTTGTGTGTCACTGGTTGGTGTACGAAGTTCCCACGCGGCGACACGCAAATCGAGAACGCGTTATTTGTACCTGCTTTATTTCAGGGACATTGGTCTTCTCTTCACCAGACCACAAATGGCTGGTCCTCTCCGCTCGTTACCTCCACCCAATAAGAAGAGAAAAATTCAAGATAATCCTCAAACTGCACAGTCAATTCAGCGATTGGAAGCCGAGTTGACTCAGGCTATCTCAACCAACTCTTCCCTGAATCCTCTAGCCGATCTTTTGGACCTTGCACTTAAAACCAAGGAAGCCAATGAGACCTCGAAGGCCATCTATGCTCTCTATAGGGTCTTTGTTATTATAATTTCTGCTGAAAAACTAGGACTTGGAGGTGATGAAGCGGCAAAATTGGTGAAAACATGGCTTTGGGACAGGCTTAATACCTATGTCGATTTTCTTGGTGGACTTCTCAAAGACCAGGAAAAAACGTTACGAGTAAGTACTTGATGCAATTCTAGTACTTGTACTAATGCTCCACAGATATCAGCTTTGCAAATATTGTTTTCATTACAGAAACATCTCTCGACTTCTTACTCAAAATCCACCCCATCCCAGCCGCAATTCCACAACTCACACTTCCGAAAAATCGTTTCATTCATTCTTTTATGCCCACCATCGTCTCGTCAACCTACAACGCAAGAAGACACAGCGATCGATCCCGATGTCCTGGGTCAATTCGACGAGACTTGGTTCAGCGTTCACGACGATGTCCGATGGTTCTTCCTCCGTGATGCAGCGTATGTTCTCACTTGTACCGTTGCATTCCCGCATACATATACCTTTTTAGGACTCTTCTCAACTCTACCTCGCCTAAGACTGCCCCAAATCTTGCACATAATTTATTGACGATTCTCGAACGCCTGAACACCTTCCCTACTGAAAAGGGCGAACTAAATTCCTGGTGGGTCTCCGAGATGGGAGCAAAGCCGCCGAAACCTAAACGAGCGTCTTCTAAGAAAGGCGGTGAAGCAGAGTCTTCCGAGGACGAGGAAGGGCCTCAAGACGAGGGTGATGAGGACGACTGGCGTAAATTCTTCGATGAGGAACCGGAAGCGAAAGACAACAAGCCACAAGGTCCTGGAGCGCGTCTCCACAAGCTTACAATCCACCAATCTCTTCATACTCTTGCATCGCATCGTGCAGTATTTACACGGGCATGGTTGGCACTTCTCCCGCGGTTGTCAATGGTTGAAGAAGATGGGAAAGCTCTAACGACGCGGGCACTGAATGTCATGCACCGTGGAGTGATGCCTCATCTGACTCGTCCAGTCCTAGTGATGGATTGGGTGGGTGCATCAGTGGACTACGGTATGTTCTAGATCACACATTTGTCAAACCAGCACTAATGATTATACAGGAGGTACAGTGGGTCTTTTGGCTTTGAACGCGCTGTTTGTGCTTATGAAGGAGTATAATCTGTGAGTCTTGGACTTGCGCTTACCTCGAGTTGTGCATTAACATTATACAGTGACTATCCCTCGTTTTACACTCGCCTCTATGCATTCCTTGATCGTGATGTACTGCATCTTAAACATCGAGCACGATTTTTCCGCATGACTGAGCTCTTTCTCAGTTCGACGTACGTATTTCCTGCAACACATCCTGTGTATCTCACTCTCCGTCCCTGTAGACATCTCCCTGCCAACCTCCTTGCGTCCTTCGTCAAACGCCTCTCCCGTCTGTCTCTCTCTGCCCCCCCTGCTGCTATCGTCATGGTCGTACCCTTTATATACAACATACTCAAACGCCATCCGGCCTTGATGACCATGATCCATCGTGTAGACTCAGAAGACCCGTCGAACGGTAGGCATTTCCGGCTCAAAATTCTAGTTTCAATAATTTGATCACTGCTGTAGATCAATTTCTTGCGGATGAAGTGGACCCGTTGAACACACATGCACATCTCAGTTCACTTTGGGAACTCCTGTCTCACCGTGCCCATTATCATGCAAGCGTGGCGACGCTCTTAAAGATCTTTTCTGAAGCGTTCACCAAACCTAGCTATGCGATGGAGGACTTCTTGGATCATACATATGGAACTGTGAGTTTCAATTGTCGTATATTGGTATTTATGCTAATAGAGAGTTACAGCTCTTCGAAACGGAGGCGAACAGGAAGATTAAAAAGGACCCTGCATTGTCTTCTGAGTCAAGTCAGAGTAAAAACATGTTCCCCATTATTCCTAACGATAAAATAGAGAGAAAAGGGGACGGTGAGGTTCATATAGAGGGTGATGTAGTCAATGAATTGTGGTGCTTTGCATGAACGTAGAATTCTTGGGTATTATGTATGTACCTGCTAATTGCCATATGCATCTATTCAAGATATGAATAAGCATTTAGACCATCGACTTGAGCAACCGACCTGCCTGTCATTCATTAGGTTTGGAGTTCCCTAGTGGTCAAAAATGCTTGTGCCATTCGTTCAGATATTCTACTACCAAGAGCTTGGCCATAGTAACTTTGGAATACGTCGCGGAAACCATGGACTGGGTCATCAACGTTAACCTTGATCGGCGCGTATAGAACATCACGACGGGCATCGAGGTGAAGCGTTATATAGCGTTCGAAATCGTGCTCGTGTTCGAACTCAGTGTAATCGGCCGGTATGAGATCTGGGTGCCTGCCAAACCCTCTTACTTGGTTTCCGTCAACAATTTGGGAGAGTAAGCACTCACATTTCCTTCAAGTGTTCCAGGGAGGCTTGCCACGTCATCCTTCTCTTGCATTCGATGCAAATCCAGGAAGTAACGTGGTACCGGCTGTTAAGGCTCATTTTCAGATATTCTAGTAAACATGCCAGCACCCCTTCTGGTAAAGTCAGATTCGCAGATTTTATTGTACTTTCATCGATGGATTCGCTGGGGTCCTCTAATTTGTGGTGGGAAGTTACATGATCAATCTTGACGCGATATAAGGCTTAGCGGATGTGCAACTGAGGTTATAGATTCACATACGACGATAGGCCATCTCATCAATAAGCGACCCTGATCAGACCTGCATTGGGTACATTCAAAACAAGGTTCTGAAGCAATCAAGTCTTCGGTTGTCACAGATTTTGAGACCAGTTGGCAATGGCGAAGAATGCGAGTCGCTCTTTCCGAAGTTCGGTGAGCGTATGAGATATGGGTCAATCCGTAGTCCCAAGGCTGGCAATTCAAATTCTTGAAGTACTCATCGACATCAGTATTGCGCCAATCAGATATGGTGAGGCAGCGATGGACCAGGATTCGAGGATAGGAAATCATCTTGCTGCACCGTCTGCAACGGAAGAATGTCCCTGCATATCGTAATGTGGTCAAGGTAGCCTTTGTATCAGTCTTTGGATGATTGTCGATAAGTTTGATCAACGCCTCGTCTTTGGACTGACGCCATTCCGCAACTGCTTGAGGAAAATTGACCATAAGTTGTTGGAAATGAAGCCCCGAAACTTCTTCTTCAATTGGTGTATCTTCAATAGTAGCCCTGAAGGCAGGTAGAGCGGCAACGTCGGCGACAGACGGAATGACTGTGTGGAGAGGCTGAGATGACGCGTATGTCTCGAGCACTTGGGACAGGATCTTGCCACGTCCTCTAATCGTCTCCTTGTAGAGTTTATCTAGGCGGCGTGCCTTGGCTTTTTCCATGAAATCAATGAGAGTAGCTTTGATATTGCTCCAGACTATCCCTTATGAGTGGCGCATACAGAAAAAACTACCAAAATCTTACTTCGTTCGGTCAGTGCTTTAGGTTGCTTGACAAGTCTATGCTCCGAAAGTTTATGTTCCGAAAGCTCCATCTCATCGGCTCTGGTTTCTAGATGAGATATTTCATCACCCCAACCTAGGAAACTCGTCAGAAGGCAATTGAAACAAAGAAAGAGTCGTACCGAGATCTGATAATTTAGCTTTGATACTGTATCAAGATGGGAACGATTCTTTAATCTTTGAGTCTACGAGAAGAAGGGGAGTCAACAAACGCTTGGTATCGCTGGTCACGCAGATTGTCCAGCTCGTTTGATCTTTCAACATTCCGGGTCTGATTCCACTTGTCACATCGGTTCGCATGCTGTGGTTTCCATGAGTAACACACTCTGGGATACCAGTACGTTTTGACCTACCTCCCTTCGTACTGTCTGTTCGGAGCGCTTCTTGGAGCACCATTCATCTAGTGCAGGACCTTCCAGGCCTTTTCTTTCGGCCAGGTAGTCACGTAGTGTATTCTTGTTGACGAACAGCTCCGGATAACGCCCTACAGCAATCATAACTTAAGAGTACCATCAAGTTATATCAAACTTACTACCGTTCACGGTCCATTGACAAGTGGGTATCACGCTTGCTGGGATGTCATAAAGCAACGACAAACTTTCAAAACTGACAAAAAAGCGTTTCGTCGGTGATAGAGTGCAAAAGGCAGGGATAACAAAACAACATACTGTTCTGCAAAGCATTTCTTACAAGCCCTTGTCCTCAGCATCCACAGAATCGCCTTTGAATTGACATAGGTTTTGAGACAGAACTAGACGAGAACATTGGAATAGATGAAACAAAGAATCATCGAGAACGACAGACCTGGCAATATGAATGGAATACCAGATTTGCATATGCTGGTTCGCTCATATCAATGGGACATTCTGGAAGACCAGGAATGTGGGCCCGAGCGTTCTTCCATATATATGCGGAGGAACGACCCATCAGTATACTTCTCAGTGATTTCGATACTCGAGAAAGGTTCAAAATGTCTATCGGATCAAGTTGCGAAAAAATCTAGAGGAAGACCGTCAAGTTCGTTACAACATGATGACTCGGCTAACCGGTCACCTCAAAGAGAATATCAAGAGGAAGCTGAGATATTTCTTCCAATTGACCACGTTTTCCTTTTACTGGCCGCTTCAATTGGGAGCCTCCAGCTTCGGCTGTGAATTTCTTGACCTTTTGAGCCTTCTTGGACGAGAGATGGATAGCGGCGTTATCACCATCGTCATTATCGTAGTCTACCTTGTAATTCGGCTCTGGAGCGGCGCGCAGACGCTTTGAGCGCCGTTGCATGAGTGAAAGCGCTTCAAGCTTCGGGAGTTATTGTGTAGTAGTAATCTGAATCAACAAGTCGAAGAATACAACAAATTGAGATGTGTTCGCCATTATTTGGCGAAGACCCTGACCTCGCGATCGTCACCTGATCGAGTTACAAAGAGTTACAATCGAGACGCGACAAAAAGCAAAAGCTATGTGCAAGAAAGAGATAGGTGTGTTGAGCTAGGCATTGCTCTGTTTTCCACTTGATGTATGCTAAATTCAAGAAGAGCTCACTGCTCGTTGTGTTTGAGCCACACCTCTTTCAATGTCGATGTATTCATGTTTTTTTGCCACACGCCACATTCACGGTCCTTGTAACCAGCTGGGATAACACCCAGGTCCCTGCAGTGTCTCGGTCTATGTGTACTTGACGATACAGGTGAAGAAACACTCACTTTTATCTGTAGTGCTCTGGTAGGGAATCTAACCACAAGATACTTTTCTTGCAATGAACAAACTCAACATTCATTGTGGCACAATGCCTGAGAGGAAGGACTCGTCCTGGTACGTTTTAGTACATACATTCGCCAATACTTTTTTCGCTGGAGTCATATCCACCCCCTTCCAGCGCAGTCGGTGGTGGCGAACATTGTCCCTATGGTGTCTTGTAATATGGTCTAGTTACTATCGAAACCAAAGATAATAGTAGTACATTGAACATGATTTAATTATACACGACGAATTCGGTTTGATGCACTGCTATCAATTCAATCCGCGTTGAATTGAGGAAGAACTTGTTTCTCTCCTTTCAGTGGCCAGACCTCCTCCATCGTTGACGCGTCCCAGATCCTTCCTCCTCGCACTACGAAGCGAATATCTCGCGTCTTGGATATATCTCCATTCAGAATGTCAATGCCTGGAGGATAGATCAGCAAGTCCGCTAATTTGTTCCCAGAAAGAGTCCCAATTGCTGCAGAGAGCCCAAGTGTCTTTGCAGCTGAGGAGGTGGCAGCGCGAATAACCTATGTAGAAGGGGTCATCATTCATGTTGCATAACACCCTTCGGTTAGAATGTCTAAAAACTTACCTCATAGTTGCTCAAGCCTCCGTGCTGAGTGAAAGACATCTCTGCGTGATAGTTAAGGCCCAAGGGCGGCTCTCCATGAGCACCGATGTGAACCAAAAGACCTTTCTCGACCATCTTGGCAATAGAAGACGAGGTATTGAATAGCTGATAGGCTGAAGATCGACCATGAGCAAGTAACCAGATATACAATATCAATGGGAAATCTTACAATGCAAAGGACGAGCTGTGGACTCGGTCAGAACCTGAAGTTGGTCGTGTCTTGTGAAGCGCCTCAACCTAAACAGTATTCATAAGATTCCAGGTCCTGAACACTTATACTTTACATGACATACTTTGAATCATTGGGAATGTCTTCAGTGGCCCATACGAATTGTTCGCCCCAGGCTCCTCCGTAATTCACGATGTGGGTAGGAGTGGCTCCTGTCCCACTCAGGGCATAAAGTGTCAGAATATCATCGTAGAGAGTAGGGACTGGCAATGCGTGCTCCACAGTCGTCATTCCTATATACCACTGTGTCATCTTACGCTCAAGTGCGGAGGAGGAATGATTTCCATACCATCGATGATATATGTCAGATCCCAATCCCAGTTCATGCCTCCTTCAGGCACACAGAGCATGCTCAGATTCCGTGCAGCCAGTAAAAGTCGCTGTCGTGAAGCTCTGCACCGCACATCAATCTTTTGCAAGACGACTGTAGACAGAACAATTATACATACCGAGAAGGCAAGTTATAGTTCTTGTACGAAATACTAGCTGGACCGCCCTCGGCTTTGATCCTCGCAAGTGCAGAGTATGCTTCTGCCTCGTCGACAATATCCTGATGAATACCTGGCTCTCCGGCACCATATATAATATCGCCGACGGTAAAGATACGAGGCCCAATCATTTGTCCATTCTCGATGCGACTCCGCTCCACGAATCCCTCGACTGTATCAGCACTGGGGCTAGTAGAGATTTCGAAATCAAGCACACACAGTTGGCTGAAGGTTGATGAACTCACTTGTGGAGAGTTGTCACTCCGTAAGCCAAGAAAGTCTCCATTTCCCAGGATTTAGAGGGATATCTGTTAGCAAAACCATCCCAATGAGCATGGACATCTATGAATCCAGGTATAACAAATCCTAAAATATATTCAGTATATACATATGCAGCAAAGAAATACTGATAATCACCTCCATAAGCATTGATAGCTGTGGCTGACCCCTCAGGGATCGCTTCGTCTCGTGCTAGATGTCCAACACTTGTGATAACTCCTCCGCGCATGATCATGAGTCCACCTTGGATAACGTCCCACCGTTCCTCACCCGTAGCCATGGTCAACAACGTTGCATTATAGATAACAACCTGGTCGCGGCCCTCTGCGTCACGTTTCAAACGTGCGATATCAGTCGAGTGCTCGATGACAACTTCTTGGTAGTTGATCCGGTTCTTGACACACGAGATGCCAAAATTGATGGTGTCCTGACCGATAGCAGAGGAACATTCTTGTAATTTGGAGATCTCGAGGGAGTGGAGGTACGGTCCTAAAGGTGAGAATAAGATCAATAACAAACTAACAAGATGGCAAAGGGAAGGGTACCGAGGAACCAGAAAATCTTCTTGCCATCTCTGGTGAACGTGACATCATGACCACCGTCCATGCTAACCCTAGCCAAACCCTTCGTCGCATTACCTGGCTTAGACCACACCTCATCTCCGTCCTTGAATTGATTACCCGGCGCAACATAGACGTGGAAGAAGTCCACAAACGCGATATTCGCAGCTCTATAACCTTCCTTGGACGCCGCCGGAGCGACAACAAGCTCAGTCGACATTTTCCCAGCAGCAAGCGGGATATGGGTATACTTTCCAAACTTATCTGGACCAACCCCGAGATCGATGATGAATGCGTTACTCGATTGCTGTACAAGTAGCTTCTTGTTCTTCTCCAAGAAACGCATGTTGACGCGGTCTTCTGTATCAATGTCTGATGAAACAAAGCGAATGTTTTGGATTTCAATCGAGTGTGAGGCCTTTGAATCTTCGGTCGGCAATGTGATTTGCCCAATGTAAAGACCAACCCCTGCAGTGGCAAGGATGTCACCCGTGAGAAGATCCCCACCGCTCTTCAGGAAAGCAATCTGTCGTCCGAAGCCTGGACATTCACACAAAATGGGAGAGAAGTACCGACCAAAGGGTAACCCGGTCAACTCGTACGTCATTCCACTCTGAAGATCTGCAAGTTCAAAAGTTGTGAAATGAGTGTCTGACCATCGGGCATGGAGAACAAGATAATCTGCCCCATGCACAAATGTGGGAGAATAATATGGAGCGGACTCATGCAGGACAGGGACTTTTATGACGGACTTCTCGCCTATGTTGTGCACATAGGTAACACCCGCGGCTTGGAACACGACTTTATCGCCTTGATCATCGACACGTAGCTCTTTAAACGCGCGAACACGTTGGGTATCTTGTGTTTCCAGATTGAAGATATTAAACTGGTCCCGACGTGTCTCCGCCAGACGTTTCTTGATGCGTGTGACAAAGGGAATGGGCCAAGGTGATGTGGAAGACGCGACTTTCTCACCAAACTCGTTGGCTGTGAGAGGAATTGTATAGATTTGACCAGCTGCCCAAATGATGACAGCATCGTCAGATGGTGTGAATGCAAATGAAGGGTATGTGCCCATCGGAGCTGAAATGACGGTGAGGTCGTAATTGAGCCCATACCATACGTTATGTATGGTTCCCGTGAATAAATCTCTGCAAATGATAGTAAGCGTCCTGAATGGCATGGCGGGGGTGGACTGACTTGAGTACGAGAACTTCCTTGTCACGTACTCGACGCACGAAAGCAAGCGTACGGCCGTCGCGCGATAGTTCAGGGCGACTGGCTCCGCCAGAAGAGGCATCAACCAGACTTGTTGTCTCTTCAGTGGTCAAGTTCTTCTGAAAAATGGCATATATACCCTGGTGGACGTCTATAGAAAGGTGAGAGGTCAGGTTTGAGAGAGCCATAGTAGAACAGACCTTTGCTATAGGCAAACGTAGAGACGTCCCTCACATTTTTTGAATAGATAATGCTGTCATCGCCATACCAGATATGTTGCTCGGGGCCAATCTGCTGATCGCCATATTGCTCCGAGTACCAACCCCCGGGTAGAGTTCGGCTCGTTACACGCTTGCCATCACCAGCAACGATGTTAACACGTTTGCGCTCTTGAAGGTCGGGAACAGAAGGAACAGGATACTCCCAACCTTCGCCAGCACCGAGACTGCGACCCGAGGTGTACCATTTGGTGGCGACGACTTTGTCACCTGTCGGGTGGAAGCGTGCATCGGTGACCCATCGGTAGGTTTCGTTTGTGACGCGCTGAGCTGCGTGCAATACTTGAGCAAGGATCATAGTATGGAGCGGATGTAACACATACCATTTAGTCGACCTTCTCGTACAAGTCTATTGTACCGTCTTGTGTGGTCTTCCTTAAGACCGTTAGCCAGTATATCCTCCTCAAATTTCTGAGTCTTCAATGCCACCCTCAAGGCATCATTCGCCGATTCAACCGACCTCAAATCCATAGCCTCACATCCTTTCCAAAGCGTCACCCAGATATTCTCCACACCCAACTCAGCGTCACTCCTAAACACCAACCTATCACCCTCTGGGGAAAAGTGCGGATCGGAGTCAAACGGGACACCGAGGAGAATAGGTCGTGCCCTCGTCAGACTCTGTTTCGCGACCTCTGCGGCTGGAAGACAGTACAAGTCTCCGAGCATATCAAATACGATGTCGCCTGACTTAGGGTGAACATCGAGGCGCAGCCATGTGCCCTCTGAAACTTCGTAGTCGAGTTCACGGGGGAAGGGGAAGTCGGTAGAGATGTCCCACGGAGTTTGCTCGCGCAGAGGCCAGATATTGTCTTTCCATTCAGATGCAGGGTCTGCAGTGGTTGCTTTTAAAGGGACCTTGTAAACTTGACTGTCGATGCGCAAAGTCGACCAGAGCGTTGGGAGGACGTTGGAGAGCGTGATTGCTGCGGAACATAGTGCGAGATATTTGAAGACGCGGATAAAGGCTGTCGACCTTGGAGCTGTTTGCCGTTGGACTGAAGTTGTGATGTAGGGTAGCTCGGCGGCTACGCCTGCGCCGCTGTTGTAGACCGCCTTGGACGCCATGCGACTAGTGCTATGAAGGTGGATGAATTCGAATAATGTACAGGGACATCAAACTTTCTGCACAATTAAGTATGCATGTATGTGGTGAATCTTCCTTCATTATTTAGCAGAATCCGGCAGCAATTTGGACCGCCCATGGATTGAGAGTATAAGTAATTCAGCGTAGTGGGAGAGGCGCTCGAGGCGTTCCGATTACTTAGGCTCGATCCTTCCGTCAATCAAAATCATGATATCCTGAATGATGGGCTGCCGTGCATTTAGAGAAATAAGAATACTCAGACTGTTCACCGTTCACTTGCACGATCTCTTGTAGGACCTACCCTCAACCAATAGGTTTGTTTTCTAATTTATTCTCCACCACATAAATTGCCATTGCATATAGTATGTGTGAACTGACGTTCGTTGCCCCGTTGGGATACAACTCATCACTCCCTTCACAATGAAAGAGATAGCACTGTAGAGACAAAAATGGCTAGACTAAATAGATAAATGTCCTCGGAGGGTGGCAAGGTGCTCAAGCTCAGGTCATAGTTAACAACCATAATTAATCCTCCTTCGATTCGTTATTATATTCTTCCTCTTCAACCGCATCGTCTGCTTCACCAGCTGGAGCAGGTTTGCTGCCAACCACAGTCGCATTAATACTGGATTCGCACATATCAGAAAACACCAGCCATGGACAGTCTAGTACGCACGTCAGGATGACTTGAACCTCCTCTTTCTCGTCTTCTTTCAAGCTTGGCAGCTCAACTGTGATTCTCTTGCTTCCTTTCCAGCCAAAGCTTCCTGTAGAAAACGTGCTCGGGGCCAGAGTAATATTCTTGATGAATCCTGGATCAACGCTGTCAACTGACTGAGCTTCGGTCTCCGAATGAGCACTCGTGGGTGGCGTATGAGTAAGGTTTACATGAAGTGGTGATGCAGTAGAACTAAACGTTTCAGCCGAAATGGAGGGCTTGGGCTTCAATATGATTGCAAAACGGAGCGAAATTGTCAGAAGTTTGAGGCACAGGATGAGAAGACGCACTTTCACCCCTTTCTTTCCTCCTTTCTTGGTAATTTTACTCGTAGATTTTGCATTGGTGGTCGTTGACACTTTTGACGGTCGTGTGCTGACGCCAGAATCGGGTGACGTTCGCTTGGTTCCTACTCGCAGAGTTGAAGACATGATTGGAGACACCGACACTAGACTCACCAGTCATTGTGCAGCAGTGGTTCTGAGTACTGGTGTGTAGTGGTAAGACGAAGATGAGTGTTGTCCATGTAGTATTTATCCCAAAATCCGTGGCCCCCAAAATTGGCCCTCATAATTGTGTTCTAAGTAGAGGTGACGTCACGCGACAACAAAGCGTTTCTTTACACACTCACGTGCTGCTGTTACGGCAACTTGGGCCATCACGGCATCAGCGCTCTTTTAGACTTCACCACCTCGCGGACAATGTCATCCGCCACTGGATCGAGCTCCGGTCCACGATGGGCCCCTTTACTACCATTGTGCATAAAGACAGATTAATCATTCATTTCCACTCGCCGCATACAGTGATCAAACTTGTTGAAAGCTCAAGTTTTCCCACGTCACCGAAGGGGTTCTCTCCTAACCCTTCGATGGCTAACTCAAGAAAACGGATTTCGAGGTTCCCGAATCCAGCTCTCCGCGTGAACGAATTTCCTTTGGGTTAAAGTAGGCAAGATGATGTAGTGACTCCATATCTTTCCATCTATGGCATTCAACGTTCAACCGTTCTGATCATAGGTTATGCAACCGTCGTACCCGTCAAATGGTAAATCGACATCCCATGGCTTTTCTTATCTTGAAATCCCATACCCATCTTGAAAATCAACTGTCATATGATTATCACTTTATTGGAGTCCACAATCTCATGATGTGTGGAGTCTAAGTGAGGTTTGCCTTGGTTTCAGCAGATGGTGTGCTGCGTCCAAGCCCCGAAGTCCGGAATTAAAGTAGGTAAGTAGACGTCAAAGCATATACTAATAGCCTTCTTGGTCGTACCTGACTGGTGCGATTCGCGTTTTAGACACCGGGCGGCGGGAGGCGATCCCCCCACTCCATGACTACAAATGCCCACATGGCGACAATATTTATCAAAACCGACGCATGTCCTATACAGACACACGTCTTGCGGCGCAATGTTAAGCTTCGAATTTATGCAAACTTCATGAGTGGCCAGAGGAAACCTAAACCAGTGGATATTGGTAGCTTTCCCGATTAAGGCCGGCGATCACAATTTAACACCATTATCACGCCACGACCAAGTCGATGGAGACACGGCATAAGCCACCGACCGTACTTATCCATCAATGTTACCATGAATTCAAAGCATCCACTTTGTGCCACCATCCATCCTGGCCACGCCGTCGCTCCATCATGCCTGGAAGAGGGAAAATGACTACCTCAATCTGTCGTATGTACGTTCTGAGACACCCATACCCCATCACGTGGCCGCCTCACTTTCATAAAAGGGGAGTTGTCGATGCGGCCCATCCGTTAGGCCGTTCGCTCATATAAAAGGGCTCACCCGTTTTCCCATCCCCTACGACTTCTTCCGATGAGACCACCACCAACAAAATCTGCAAGACATTCGCTGACCCTGGAGTCCATCCACGATGCTTGCCTCGGACACTCCTCTACGGCAACCCAGAAGCTGCTGCGAGGTCGCCGAGGAAGATTGACTAGGCTTCCTGACCTCCCCCTGGACATCCTATTTGAGGTACAGTTATTACAGCCCTTTTTGCATCACTAACATGCGAACTAGATATTTGGCTACTTGCATCCTCTCGACCTTTTACGCCTGGCACGGTCTTGGAAGCAGATGCGCGCGTTCCTCATGAGCCGCAATTCCAAATGGATCTGGCAGCATGCTCTCTCTAGCATTGAAGACCTTCCGAATTGCCCATCAGACATGTCGGAGCCCGAGTACGCGAACCTTATGTTCTCCTCTCTATGCCATGTTGGTATCATTTGTCCTATTTCAGTGTTTGACCAACTCTTAGAAGATTATTGCTTGTGCTAGTACTGCGGCATCGAACGGGCCCCGACAATTATCTGGGTAACTAGGAACAGATCGTGCTCAAAGTGCTTCCCTGATCAGTTTGTCAATTTTTCAATCTCACGTGTCTTTTGACTGACGGCAAGGGACAAGTTTTCAGCGCGTCCAAAAACTACGTCAATCTGGCTCTTTTTCCTCCCTTCCAGATGAATGTTGGGAGTTTGCCCGGCTGACCGGGAAAATCGTCCATAACACCTCTTTCGCGCCAATAACTAGCCGAGACACGTGTCAAAATATCGTGAATCTCGACATTCTTCACCAATTATCCGAACAACACGAGACCGCGAAACGTCAACCACAAGAACTGGAATTGTGGCTCAACAAAACACGACTTGATCACGAGGCATGGACTTTCATTGCGGTAAAATATGTCACACACGGCACTTCAACTTTTTTGGCTAAATCACTCTCAGGATGTTTTAGCTGCTTGGCACCACAATCAGGCACAAAAACGCGGCGACGAGCTTGCTGCTGCTCGTCAGAGAAGATTGGACGCGTAGGCTTTTCACCCGTCTTGATAACGCTACTTGTTTGTCCTGATTTGTCTATCTTCAGAGTCATTCGAAACTTAATCGCCGCTGGTACACCTCTTCCCTTCGTGACGTAATTTCACACCTTGACTTACGAGGCAAACCGAAGGTTATGGAGATGTCATCGAGAGAATGGACTTGGACTTGCTTCGTCAGCACAAACTTGTAAAGAAAACGGGGGAACTCACAGAACGTGGTGAGCCACTCCCACATTTTGCCTGCTTACTACTGCATCTGATAAATAACATAATAACGCAGTCTGGGCAAACATAAAACATTCATTGGTCGGCTTCATGGTCCAAGTCGAGTCCAAGCTCCGTGAAGAATATCGACTCGAACAGATCACGCGACGCCGACGACTTTTTGCAAAGTACGTTTCCGACCATTGTCCCCTGCGTTATTCTATGTCCGTGCCGGTTTCGGAGTTATCCCAGGCCTTTCCCGTTAAATCCGTTATAGAATCTTCCCCAGTGGATCAAGTCATTACGTTGAACGACTTCCCATCTCCCCAGATCATATCTATGCTTTCTAATTTCTGGCACCGACAAAGGCGGCTGGATCTTGTGCAGATCATGCGAAAATCTCCGCTCATGTCATCGACTGTGAGCGTTGCGCATCTGAATTTAGCTACGACTTTCTTCTTCTGCGATGGCCCCGGGTACAGGGAGCCCATCGGCCAGCAGGATGTTTTGATACACCCATCAGCCTTTTCTCGACGCCCCGATCGCGAGTATACCTCGGCAGCGGTGGCGCGTCTCTTTGATGACTTGCAACAGGAGTTTTGGAACTTTGGTGGGAATAGGATCTCCTTTCATGAAGGTGCTTACCTTGCTGCATGTTCTATTGTCACTGCTGGTGGATATGATCCGTGCACTATGACGGCAGCCACGATGGATGGATTGTCATTCCTCTTTGAATGCAGGTCTTGTATGTGTTCGACTGTTGGTAGATTGGTCATGTCCTGGAGACGAGCGGTAATGTGTCTCCTTTTTGAGCACAGGGGAATATGTGGCTGACACGTTCTCGGTATAGATAATGCATACCCTCGACCATATGAGCATTTCCAGACAGTTGCCGCCGCCGAAGTGGGTCCGATTGGACCCCAGTGATCCATTTTATACTACTGCTGTAGCTCAGATCGTTGGTGAAAATCCTTTTTTCCGTTGCCACATCTGCCATCTGTTCGGTGATGCTGCCTTGATCACGAATCACATTAGGGAGAGGTGCGTACTCAATGCGCATGAAGTGTACTGTTGCTGAAATGCTTTACATCTAGGCACATTCTTTATCAAACAGTGACAGTTGTGCGACAGCCACATTCGCCAGTCAGGATACCGTGCTCTTTGCCATTGCTTGGGTCGGATAACAGTCTCAAGGAATCGACAACTTGATAACCTTTCTAATTTATTTTAAATATTTGGCATTGAATGCCGTTGTTCCTTCTTCTCTTCCGACTGTGTGTTTTTCGTTCATTGGCTGGGTACCGGGCGGAATAGAGGTACTTTGATATAAGAATTCATACATATTACAAGTCGAAATCAAAGTCAGAATCAGAGTCATCGCCTTTGGATTTTGAGCCGCCCCGTATGTTTTTTTGAAACTTCCCGTTCGTTGACGTAACTTTTGATCGCATGCGTGAAGAGGGGTCGTCATCATCGTCATCGTCGTCATCACTCTCGTCCTTGCGCCGTTGTTCAGGCCGCGGTCGTTCAGGCATATGAAGCACACCCGTTATCAGGAGAATAGCTTCCAGCTCTGCACATCATATTGAGTTGACATGAGCTTCAGATAAAATAAAAAAAGTAAGTACCCTCTATTCGTCGTTCCTGGTCGGCCCCCCAGGCAACGATCTGATTGCGAATTTCTCCTTTCTTGTATACAATGATCATGGGCACGCGACTGTCAGGCAAATTGGGTATGCATTTGTCGCCCACGATCGAAACAAATTTGGTGCGTGGGTAGCGCTCTGCGAGTAATCGGGTGTGTTGGAAAGCCCGATCTGACCGAGGAATCCTGTATCCGATAGGTGTGAGATGGAAAGAGAAAGATCCATGAACAACTTACCCGTCTTTGTATAGAAAGCAGACCACACCAGTCCCTGTCTCTTCCTCGTCATCCTCTTCGCTAATCTTACTAGCTTCCGTAACTTCTCGAGTGTAATCATCCCGACCGATTGGGTACACACGACCGAAGCGAGCTCTCTTATCTGACTTGCGATCCTCGGTTATGCGCTGGGACCGGAATGCAGCAATCGCCCGTTCCGTCTCGTCGTCATGAGCATCTTCACTTAACTCTTGGAGTTCAGACGGTGTGAAATCGTTCAAGAGATCATCGAAGGTGGGTGAAGATGGTGGAGATGGTGATGGAGGAGTTGGCTCTCGAGGTGGTAGGATCCCATACTTTCGAAGGGCGTCATTACTGAGTATTTCAATGAGATGGGAGACAATTACAGGGTGTTGTAATCATACAATTCGGTATCTTCGTCAGGGTTCACAGCCATGATTAGATTTCAAGGGATTCCAAGGAAATGGATCTATAGAACCTAGGTTGATCGAAGACTTCCGTGAGTCGTCTTGCAGAAGACGGGATTTCTTTTATACTTCACTTACACTTATTACTGCGTGCTGTGCACGACGAAAACAACTGCGAGTTCGAGATAACTGCGGCCGTGACAGAAAGTTGTCGTTGCTGGTGGGTGATGGCACTTCGCAGGATTTGCACGTGATCATCTTTTGACAACGCTCCTTACGGTTGCTCAGAGGTTGTGCTTCTGGACTTGCTCTGCAAGACATATACTTATGATCTGATTCTATCACCGCTAGCAACCATTGGTATGACTTACCTCAATCTCACCCTGGGCTGAAACAACGATTCTACGACTTTCTTGTCTCGTTTACAATGTCGCAAGATCTAGCAGAAAGCTTGTTACCTCGTCGCTACCAGGAAGAAGTATTTGCAAAAGCTCAAGCAGGTGAGACATTATGTTCATCTGTCTTAGCAAGATCTGGGTTGTAAACTTGAAGATACTAAGGAAACATTATCGCTGCATTGAACACTGGATCGGGGAAGACATTGATCAGCCTGTTGCTCATTCGCTGGATATCCACATTGGAGACCTCGAAAGACAAGGTCATCATATTCCTCGTGCCCAAAGTTGCTCTAGTAGAACAACAAGGCAATTTTATTGCCCAAAACACTCCTCTGCGGGTAATCATGCTGCATGGAGCTCTCACCATAGACTTGGCGGACAGAGCTCAATGGAAGAAGTGCTTTGATAACTCTGATGTCTTCGTGATGACCGGTATTGAATCTCTCCTTCACTAAACTTGATGCGCTGAGACCCCTCCCCAGCCCAGATTTTTTTGAATATCCTGACTCACTCTATCTGGAGCATTGACAGAGTATCCTTGATGATCTTTGATGAATGCCATCATGCTCGCAAAAACCACCCTTACAATGGTATTATGCGCGAATACTTCCAAACCCCTGCAACGGCTCATCGCCCAAAGATCTTCGGGATGACAGCTTCACCTATATGGAACCCAAAGGACCCAATCGGATCTTTGACTTCTCTCGAAGCTAATATGGATTCTAAGGTCATCGGTGTTCGTGCCAACCCAGATGAACTACACCAACACTCTCCAAAGCCAGTAGAAGTAAGTCCACGGCAAACTATAATAAGCCTGGGGTTGATTTTCTGTCGATAGATAATCAAAGAATATCCATTCCCTGAAGATTCATATATCGACTTTCCTTCCCCAACGTTGTGGGATTGTCTTCAAGTCTTTGAAAGACGCATATGGGATGAGTTGGAGGTTCACTGGAATGCACTGGAGATGCGATATTATTCGACTTTCTACAACTTGGGACCATATGCGGCGTCGATCTTTCTACATGCTGAATTAGAACAGCACGTCCTCCGTATTCACGATTTATATCTTGGCAACGCACAATCAGTAGAACAGGCTGCGGAGATGGGCTTGCCATCGCAGGTACAACTGAAGCCTCTGTCTGCCGACTTCTGGCAGATCCAACAAATATATGTTGACTTTGAGTTGTTCTTCCTGGACACTCCCTCCGCTATTACTTCCCCGCTACCCTTATCTTTAACATGGTGTACGCCGAAGGTTCGAACCTTGGTGGAGCTACTTCTCGCATATCACCGGCCTGGTTTCCAGGGAATTGTATTTGTGGAGCAGCGACAGACAGCTACCTGTCTAGCTCGAATTTTGTCTATGATCCCAGAACTCAAAGGCCTTCTTCGTTGTGGTGCACTCATGGGGCAAGGTGTCAATAGTGATAGGATTGGAAAGCCAACGCCTTCTGGACACAGGAATACTGTGGAGTCATTCCGACACGGCGATATAAATCTCCGTAAGCTTCGTATTTCTCGTGCGACAAACCGAAAATAAGCCCTTTCTTAGTAATTGCAACCTCCGTGGCTGAAGAGGGACTTGATTTTCCGGTATGATTTCTCTCGCTCTTCACGGCCACTGCTTGTATCCTCATTATGCTTACGGCAAAGGCATGCGATCTGGTCATACGCTTTGATCCACTGCCCCACATGGTTGGGTATGTCCAGTCTCGCGGTCGGGCTAGAGACAAGTCTTCAACCTTCATCGTGATGATACAAAAAGGCGACAACACACATCTTACTCGATATCAAGCGCTAAAAACCGCTGAACCGGAGGTCAACAAATTTTACCAGTCTCGCTACGCATTAGACGGTAACTCACCTGAAGTCGATCTTGAAGATGATGAAGTTGGACCCTCAGATCTTGCGGAGCGAGAGCGATACGTTGTAGAATCGTCTGGAGCAGTTCTCACCTACGATAACTCGATATCACTTCTCAATCGTCTTTGCTCTCTCATTCCTATAGATCCTTTCACGCCCCAGCCAGTTCCGAAATATTTGGGTGACTTTGAAATTACGATTGTCTTACCGTCCAGTATCCCTCTTTCACCTGATGATCTCACTTTCACTGGCCCCCCTCGACGTTCTAAAAAGGAAGCTAGACGGGCTGCTGCTTTCATGGCCGTCAAGCGATTGCACGAGCTCGATGTTATAGACGACTTTCTCTTACCTGCAGGTTCTAAAGGGAAAGAAATAGAGGATGCGGACGGTATCACTGACGTCTCGCGGGTGCCTGTCATGCTGGATGTCCTTGTTCATGATCCTTGGACCACTGCGGGTAGTTTGTGGATTCATCCTGTTTACATCAACAATCGACTTGTTGCTGGTCTTGTGACTGGAACGAAGCTCCCGCCTGTCGATGTCATCTGTGGCAAGTCTGTATATACATCCCCAGGTCGACCAATGAATTTTGAAAGTGAGGAGGATGAATCGTACAAAAGAGGACTGATGCTCGAGTTCACAAGACTGGGTATATGGCTACGCATCACAGCACGACCGTTCGCCTTTCCCACAAGTCTGTTTCTCGTCCCTCTCGCTGCATCTCGTGAAGTCAACTTCGATGCCATAGAGCTACTTGTCGCGGGTCCCCGTGGGTATCCCGATTGGAGTGCCGTCAGTGAAGATGACTTCGATAATCTCATCATCATGGATACCAACCAGTTTGGAAGACCATATCTACTTCATAATATCCGCGATGAGTTGACGCCCATGTCAAAGCCACCACCGGGTTCACGCGAAGACGGTCATCGAAACTATCACGAGTATTTTGTTCAGAAATGGACCAGGAAGAGATGGACTGCCCGTGTTCCTACTGACGGACCATTGGTGGAAGCACACCTGCTCACCCGTTCTCTCGACGGATTATATACACTTCATTCCGAGACAAGTACCGTCAATGCGGTGGAAACGCAAACAGTTCCCAACAGACTTCTGGTGCCGCGAGACTCGTGTCAATGGTTCGCTATGTCGCCTGATGTCCGTAAGGCCTATGAAGTCCTCCCCGCTCTGTGTCATCGAATCAGTGATGTTTACCGCGCTCATCGAGCTCGCTTTGAACTTGGTCTTCCGCCAATTAGGGACGACCTCCTTGTTGAAGCTCTTACTCTTCCCTGCGCTGATATGGGTTACAGCAACCAGCGACTCGAGACATTAGGCGATGCCGTTTTGAAATTATGTACCACTGTCCATCTATATAACAAGTACCCCCATCGTCATGAAGGTCAGCTATCCATCCTCAGGACAAGTTCCATTTCCAACCGTTTCCTGCTTGCTCGCGCGAAGGATGTAGGGCTCGAGACGTATGTGATAAGCGAGCACCATAACGTTCACACATGGAGGTACCTGGAGGTTGTCGATCAGTCATTGAATCCATTAGCAAAGAGGCGCGCGCTTCGACAATATCCTCGTCGAAGTCTACAGGACTGCATGGAGGCAATCATTGGTGCGAGTTTTTTGACTGGTGGTGTTCCCATGGCCCTTCATACTGGCGTGTCGCTCGGTCTTTCTTTTGGCGGCCCAATCCCCTGGTCGATGCGATATAGCCGACGCCCGGTGGCTCGTAAAGTCTCGCAATATTTTGTTGACTTGGAGAATAGTCTTGGCTATACCTTTCATAGACGCGAGCTTCTAGTAGAGGCTGTAACGCATCCCTCAATATGTTCGACCTCAGATCCTCCCTATCAACGCCTGGAATTCCTTGGTGACGGTGAGACTCGATTCCATTGAATAATATCTCGTCGCCCTAATGTCATCTTGACCATACAGCTCTACTAGATCTAGTTGTACTCAACTATCTTTACAAACAATTTCCCAATGCAACATCTCATCAATTATCTTTGCCAAAAGCAAAGGCGATTTGCTCCCCATCATTGGCATCTCTTGCTGTCCGACGTTTGAACCTACATCAGATTCTGCTTGTCAACTGTATGGACTTGACGGAGGCCATTGAATCATACGTCCCCCTTTTGCAATCGACAACGGGTCAAGAGATTGTCGAAAGGGGATGGAAGTACGATCCACCAAAAGCTCTTAGTGACGTTTTCGAAAGCGTAATGGGAGCTGTCCTTGTCGACTCTGCTTATAACTATGACAAGGCTGCTGCCGTCGTTGAGCATGCTATGGAAGACGTTTTATCAGCATTATCTCCATCTATTGCATGGGATCCGTTGACCACTCTCATACAGTGGATTGCTGAAGCGGGTTGTTCAAAGCTCTCTATAGAGTAAGACTCATCTTCCCCCTCCTATCATCATAGACACTCATAATCTCCGCAGAAAAAAGAAGAAAATCTGCAATGGAATAGAGAGAGATGGTATTGCGGTGCTCGTCCACGGTACGACCATCGCGGGTCCGATTGTGGCAGCGAGCCAATCAGTATCAAAGCTCATAGCTTCAGAAAGGGCTTTGGCTTTATTAAAGCACTCTGATCGTGCCCATTCACCCTTATATCTATGCGATTGCCAGACGGCTAAGCTCAAAGGAGAGGCGATTCCTTCAACTGAGCATGCCACTAAGAATGATGTCGTGGACTCGAGTTCGCAAGGAGTACCGGATTTTACTGAAGTGGAATTCGAAGACATAGAAGATGATTAATATTCGGAGGTACTAACAAACGAGTTAGCCGATGAGATTATTAGGCAATGACTCATCTCAATGGCAGTACTTAATCGGATTACATCAAGGTTGTTTTGTATTGCAGGAGGCGCTCGAGACCGGTCGTTGGTCCGATGAGGGGTTACAGCTTGTTTGCCGCTGGCTAATTGACTACTTGTGCTTAATTTGGGAGGAAATTCTCGTTAAGTACGACCTCCGGCTGTTCGTGCGGCGTGCGCGGACCGCGGTTTCGTTCGTGGACCGCGCCGGTAATCCTATGTACATATCTTGAATAAAAGCATTTCAAGTTCGCGTGAGATTTGTTATGTATATAAAGTCGTGGCTACGCGCTGAGCGCTAAAGCCCTAGAGAGATAATGATATGTGTTAGACATAATGCTGGTATTTGTTACACCCCGACAATCCAAATCCATGTCTACCAGGTCCGATCTTGTCTCTCGCAATGACTCTTTTTTTTTTTTTTGGTGTAGCGTTACCTTTTTCAAGGTAGCTCTGTGACCGACGACAAGCACTGCTAGTACTGGAATCTTTTTCCCATGGAAAAAGTATAAAAGAAATGTGTCATGCCATTTCCAGTGTCCCTTTTTCTAAGGGAAA
>JAGGAX010025051.1:0-51712 GCA_017657335.1 Termitomyces titanicus | reverse complement strand
TGGTTGTTGTTAGTTGACATAGTTCAATGATGACTTACGGTTAGGGTGCCTTCGGGTTGATCAGACCAGAAAAGTTCCGCTGCGCGCAAGTCGACGATAGTACTAGAAAGTCGAGGACTTTGAGAAGTTCAAAATATGTAACGCGAGGCTGCCAAATATAGCAGATGTCGAGTCACACGAGGTTCAGAGTCTCGCAGTAGAACTGGTATAAGTCCTAGATTGCGAAGAAAGCTACTATCTAGTACAGGTTCGAGGTTTATATAGGGAGAAGAAAAAGATTAAGTAATGACGGTGATAAGGAACGTATAGTCCATAATATCAAATGACAGTGACAGTCACAGAATCCCTACAATTTTGGCGCACGGATTATTATACCTGATTACGCAACGTGCAAGAACTTTCCTTAAAACGCTAGTGACTCGTAGCGCCTCATCAATGCAATGTCTGTCACAAACATTCTGGGCCTTGTAGGGTGGCGGTTTTTTCCTATGTTTAATTTCTCACTTCGTTGATCTGTCTAGTTTATACGTTATGGCCAGAGACTCCTAGTCTACCCCGCAGCTTTTGTGGACGGTCTTCGTTACCCGATGAGTATGCTCGGCTCACATTACTTCACCTTTGCTTGTTTGGCTGACTACGACACCTCGCAGTGGTATCTACTCCTGCCACGTATGGTATTCCATATATGGCACCTTTCTTGAAGACTCCAGACGGAGTAGGCTTGACCTGTTACCTGCTTCCACAGACTCGCACTTCGCTGGCGAGTTCATACAAAGTTCCCCGAGATGAAGTTGAGGATGAACGAGTGGAGTTGACAGATGCAGCGGCAGAGGCACGGGCGACCGTAATCGTTTTCCACGGAAACTCGATGCACAACTATAATGACTTTGAGTCAGCACGGCGTCTGTACAAAATGAAGTGTAATGTCTTCTTACTTTCTTATCGAGGGTACGGGCGGCTTGCTTCAACAAGATTGTTACGTCTCAAAATTCTCGAACAGATATAGTTTCTCTCAAGGGAAACCAACTGAAGCGGGTGCGTGTTCGAGTGTTTACGCGTTCAGACTTACCCTTGTTGGGTTATCTATGGCTATGATACTGAGCAACAATTCCTTAGGTCTAAGGATTGACGCTCAGACAGCGCTCGATTACATTCTCTCTCAACCTTACCTTGCACACGTCCCAGTTGTACGCCGTAAATCCTTCACGCAACTTCGCTCTCACATTCTTTTTCAAGATCCTCTACGGTCATTCTCTCGGCGGCGGCGTCGCCATCGACCTCGCAAGCCGCAATCCCAGCCGCATTGCGGCCGTAATGGTCTCTAATACTTTCACTTCTATACCCGACATAGTTCGCACTTGGCCCGTCATCGGCCCGCTTTCGTTCATTTGTACCCAGAAATGGCGTTCTAAAGACAAGCTGTGCTCAATACCAATTAGCACGCCCATACTCATGATCAGTGGTTCCATGGATGAGGTTATCCCCCCGAAACTAATGGAAAACTTATGGGAAGCCGCTCAAAAACGCGGAATTAAGGAAAGGCCATTTTTCCATCGGTTCGGACTCTGCTCGGACAAAGATGACACTGAACCCGCGTCCGAAAACCTGCCAAAACATGATCAGTTTATAACAATATATGGGACTCATAGTGAGCTTTATATATCTAAAAAATCATGTTTGGAATGCTGATTTCCGACAGATTCCACACCCAACTCTGGGTCATATTGGAAGGCAATACACAAGTTTGTTAAGATGCTCGGGGAGCAAACGAAAGACCGTCCACAACCAATCCAGGCAGAAAATACACGCGAAATACCCGACCAACGCTGGACTTATAGTTATCCGAATCTCATGATTTCATAAGAGCAATGAGATTGGATGATCATAAGTATAACTTGTCCTGTATCACTACCGAAGATCTGATTATTGATGCCGCCCCTGCACGATACGTATGATGTCCGAACACTTGATCTAAAACCTTCCGTTTGAAAGTAAGCATGTAAGCTGAAAAATAGGTATTTGACAAAGGGCAATAGGGGCAATAGGTATGAGGAACGAAGTTAGATATAATATTGGCTGCTGTTTCGTTATAAGTCATAAATGGTCCATTAAAGTTCAAGTTCAGCAATGCCAGTCCGACTGTAAATTATTAAGCCAAGTACGATTGGGGTGGGGAATCACTCACTGTACGAGCAGACGGCGCGACAACGTTCTGATATGCGGGCTTCCCAAGGCACTCAGAAAGAGAAACCAACCTGTATCCCGCCTGCTGGAGTCGGCTAATCGCATAAGGAATTGTCTGATGCCTATCGAAAATATTATTTCGATGCTTGCACTGTAAGGCTCACGCTACTTACGCGGTCGTCTCTGTAAAGAGGTCAGCAACAATTCGGCATTAAGAGAAGCTAGCTAACCATATGGCTCGTGGTTGAGAGCAAGAATCGTACTTGGACGGCGGTTTGCGATTGCATTATAGTCGTTCTTTTGCTGCGTAACGCTATGGCCAATGGAATCTCCAGAGCTAGTGTCGGGCTCAGCTCAAGATTCGGAAGACCTTATTAAGAATGACATACTCAAAATCCCATAGGACGACGCTTTGACCGCGGATGCCTGATGCCTCCAGTACCATGTCGTTATAATTGCCATAAGCTATGAACGGTGGTGTAAGTTAGCGTAAGTGATTAGATTGGGTGATAAATGCAACATACGTGGGCGCATAAAGGCGGGTGTGGCTCCAGTGATCCTGCTAAGTGCAACTAACGTCAAGCTAAGGTAAGAACCCATGCTTCCAGTAACCAAGTTACCACGCGACTCACGTTCGACTTTCCACATTTCATCATGGACTGTATAAATTCACAAGAGAATCAGTAAGATCAGTCAGAGAAAGATAAAGAGGGACATACTTTGATCCCAAGTGAGTGTTGTGAGGTCCTTATGGGCCCATGTGTGAGAGGCCACCTGATGTCCATGATCAAAGGCGTACTTGACACGCTTGACGTTATCGGCGTCATAAATACATCCCCCTAATATACCGATGGAAAGTTCGTATCAAACATCTCTCACAATCGTTATGAATAGTTACGCACAGTTGTTTCCGTCTAGTGCAGAGTGACGTCAGAGAAGTTGACTCAGAACCAAATCGAGGACGCACTGAAGAAGAAGGTGCCAGTGGCGTTGGCAGCCCTGAGTTCTTTACTGATGTCGTACCTAAACAGTCCAGGGAAAAAGAAACAGAATCAGTCGATGAATCACAAGGCCACATTGATATATTCAACGCACAGATATACGTATGGGCCATCATCCTAGGAAAAATGCGATCGAAGATGAGCGACAAGCATGGATGGAACCAATCACAGGATACATACAAAGGTCAAAGCAGCAGTATTTGGAACTGTGCAACGCGTAACAACCTGAGCTCTCGCTCTCTTCTCCGGCTGGGGCATGGCCAGTGCTAGGATCGAGAGGCTGAGTACGACAATAGTGGAGACGAACATTTCGATTCCTGAATAAGGTCGTTGAGGTGGGACCTGGGCTCTGGACCAATTTTTGCGGCCTTTATATATTCAAGAGAGGAATGGCAGGGAATAGTCTGGAAATCGGAACTTAATCATGATATCGACAAGGCACAGCGACACTCGGGCATTCCATGGAGATATTCCATTGTGTGTAATCAACAACGCGGACAGCATAACCGCGACCAGCCCGCTGCAGCCCGCTGCCCAACTGAAAGAGGAATTATTGATTGATTTCAATGGATTGGAGAGTTGTGAGCCAGGCACTTATGCACTCTCCAAGCATATTAAGGGGATTTTATCAAAAATTGGGTGTGCCTGGCTGCGCTTGGCGTGAATAACATCTACAACCCTATGTACATCCCTGTACTTACATGTGGATGCAAGAGAGGGCCATAGATTGCATGGCGATTCGCGAAGGGAGCCACCGAAGTATCTGTCTGTGGGTAAGTACTAAGTATCGCTTTGCGTGCTGTGATCGCATTCAAATTCGTCAATAGTCATCCCCAGAGTTAAACTGCGGATCTACATAGTACAGGCGGCTAAAGTATTAAAAGATACATATGTAGATGGAGCCAAGGTTAGACTAGCCTCAACAATAAGAAGCCAATAAACACCAGCTCGCTGCTGATATTTTCACAACATTTTCTGAAGACGAGTTTTCAAAGGCCGCTAGTATCATATGTAAGACTAATGTTTCATATATCGTTCCCACAAAATGTCCGTGATGCATACATGAACGGTTTTTGATGGACAAACTCGTCGACAGACCGAGGGGGCATTCTTTATGTTGTCAAAGTGTAAAATAAGCTAGCACAGCCACCTCAACTTTATGTAAGTATGTTTTGAATTCGTTACATAAATGATTATGTAGCTCGCTGGACAGGGTCAGTTTAAAGTAACCCACTGCAGTAACTCGGGACGCTCGGCAGGAGCATAATCAGAACCGGGGAATCAGCCTCAACCGCGTCTGAACAGCGCCGCGTGGATGAGCAATATACAGTGTTCAACGCTCAAAATAGACATCTCGTGACCTGATTTTTTGAAATGATAACTGCCTCCACAAAAATGACTATTTTTCTTCCGAACTCTCAGAAAAGACTCCTTTAGACTAACCGATTTTCTCTATGTCAAGTTTGATTTTTTTTTTCGACCCAAAAGTGGAGTTGGACCCTTTTTTTTCCTTATTAGGTTATCTAATCATATCTAATCTACCTGATATATCTTATCTGAATCATTAAAAGCATGTCGACACTCATCATGATTCCAAATCCAATTCTGCAGTGTACGATATTTTCACTCCTGTAGTCTAATTTCCGTGTCTGAATCAGGAGATAGGTCTTGTTCACTTGGCAAGTAATCTGGATCATTTTTTTTGCAGTGGGATCATTGTCGTTGAGCCCAGATCTAAATCCTCACTTCCTTAATGTGTTCTGGGCCCTTGCCTGTTGAGATTGACGGTTCCCTTTGGGCATTTTGACTTGTGAAGAGGGTGCATTACTATTGACTTTTTTTGTTCAAAAAGTGGACTGTATTACATAATCTAAGTACTTTTTTTATTGCATTTCTATGAGTATTGACATGGGTTTCCTTCTAAATTTTCGCTCGCTCCGCAAGGAGATCAAAATTGCGACCACCAAAGACAGGTCGGGTTCATCTGTAGGACACTGTACCCCTTCTCTCTACGGTCTGCGCACACCCACGAAACAATCTGGTATTTCACGCCCGATGCTAGGGACAGCGGGTACGTGGGTACGGGGAAGTAAGTGTTACGGGGAGTAATACAGTTGATTTCAGCAAATGGGCAACACAGAGAACGACTCGGACGGCACAACAAATAGTTTAGTTTCCCATAGCGGACGATAGTCACTGGTTTGTTTATATAAAGAAGCAAGACACAAAGGGGTTGTGACCCTAAGGTCAATAATTTCAAAGTAAGGTTGTGAGATATTGTAGGTGGAGCAGGGAGGTTAATATGAAAGTAAGGGTAGCGTAAGAGTGAGCACAAGTGAACGATGCGCAAGTCCCTAAGTCCGAGCGGCTGGTCTACTGGGGAAGAGCCTTCTCCTTGAGGATCGAAATTCGTGCGTACTTTAACCACTCTTGTGCCACATTGTCGAGATCGCGAGTTGCACGGGCCCTAACAAGGAACATAAGGTCTCGAAACAGCTCTGAGATTTGTTTAGGGTCGTTATAGGTATTTGGAGTCATTGGTCACAGCAAAGCCGATTGTGCAGAGGAGTATGATGAGGGTTTGCTATTCAGAAACCACAACTTGAAGGGAGAAGTATAAGGGACTAGGTTTCAAGTGATCGTATTATACCTTGAAGGTTTCAAAATAGGAGTGGCGCGCGAGATTATGGAGCCGTCACTTATCTAGGTCTTACATGAGATTAGATGTGAGCGGGTGATATGACGCATTATGAATACAGTGTTGCTACATGAGCGAATGTCAGTGGGGCAAACCAAGTCTAGTAATAACAAGACCATTATGGATGTAATGTAGTTCTGCGCTGTTAGGCGCAAAAATATATGAGTATGAAAAAACCATGATAAACCGTTGATGTATATCCGGACACACCAAATCAATATCATGATAACGTCTCCTTCCACCGCTCTGCAACGGGCTCGCCACGGAACACTTCCTCGAGCACTTCCTTAACAGTCTCCACGTAGACGAAACGGATGCCCTCCTTCACGCTCTCAGGTACGTTCTCTTCAATGTCGGCACGGTTCGCAGCTGGTGCAATGATAGTTTTCATCCCTGCACGATGAGCAGCAAGGATCTTCTCCTTGAGCCCACCAACAGGCAAAACCTGACCCACCAGTGATATCTCACCGGTCATCGCTGTTGGACGTTCCCGAATCATATCACTGTCCACCGAGTATGAAAACATAAAACATACCGATATCAGGATTAACGGGCGTCTTTGTGAAGAGCGACACAAATGCAGACAGGATAGCCGTGCCCGCACTGGGGCCCTCCTTACCGATGCTACCCTCCGGCATGTGAACATGCACGTCACGCTCGTTCAAGAACGTATCCCCAGCGCTTGTCGTAATACCCAACTCGAAAGCATGGCCCTTCACCCAACTCAAGGCGATCTGAGCACTCTCCCGAATGACCTCCCCAAGCTTACCCGTCAGCTGCAGCCCACCCTTGCCTGGCATGCTCTGTATAGTCCAATATTAGCTAACGACAAGCCAACTACCGAAAAAGTCAACGTACCATTGCTTCAACAGGCATGACTGCCCCAGAGCCGTTACCCAGGTATCCGAGGCCGGTGCTGACACCTGGTGGAGGCGGGCGCACATACATTCGGTCCTTCTGGTATACGGGCGGTCCAACATAGTCCTTGAGTGTCTCGGGAGTGATACGTAGATGTACAGTCTCCGGGATCGGAAGGGGTTTGCGCTGTTGAGTCGTGGTCATTTTGGGGTCGTCTTCTGAAGGATTGGGTGTGGTATCGGCAGGCGACGTAGATGGTATGCTAGAAGCTGATTCGGATGTGGACGATGATGGTTCAGACTTGATAGATTCAGCCTCAGGTGATGTGGTGGACGTTTCATGTCCATCGGAGGTCGCTTCGGTTGTGGTTGAATCGGCAGTGGCAGCAGCATCAACAGCAGCCTGTGGCTCGGGGAAAATGTCTTCACCGAGGTCTTGTACAACCTTCAAGGCAGCCTTGCGATAGATCTAACAAGCAGTGTCAGTCAGCGTGAATCTTCAGAAAGTGAGATATACCTTTTCAATGTGCTTCTTCAAGTTCCGCACTCCACTTTCACGGCAATAATACTTAATCAAGACGTCGACAGCCTCCCGGTCAAGGACCACGTCAGCTTTACCAAGTCCAGACGCCTCGCGGGCTTGAGGAGCGAGATAACGTTCTGCAATTACGGCCTTTTCTTCTGAGACATATCCGCTAACCTCAAGAACTTCCATGCGGTCCAAGAGTGGTGCAGGGATAGTCTCAAGGTTGTTAGCTGTTCAAAAACGATAAGATAGTGTAGCACAAATAATGAAACGGGTCGTACCTGTGCAAACGAACAGGACACGAGAAAGATCGACAGGGACGTCCATGCTGTATGATAAATCGTAAATTTCTAGAAATCCAGGGAGGCAGGAGGATCATACTAATGGTCCAAGAAACTGTTATTTTGCTCTGGATCCAGCATCTCCAGAAGGGCGCTAGCAGGATCGCCATTGATTCCACGACCGATCTTGTCGACCTCATCAATAAGAACAAGCGGATTTTCCGTCCCAACACGCTTGAGCGCCTGGATAATTTTTCCGGGGAGCGCACTGGACACATATCCATCTTAACGAAACATCAATATGCAACGTGACCATGTACATACCCAACGTAAGTCCTCCTATGGCCCTTGATTTCTGCCACATCCGTCAACCCGCCAACGGAGAACCGGAAGAACCGACGCCCGAGTGCACCAGCGATAGACTTGCCGATACTAGTCTTTCCAACACCGGGAGGCCCGACGAGACAAATGATCTTGCCTTGAACGGAGCCACGTAGCTTACCGACGGCGAGGAATTCGAGAATGCGAGACTTCACATCGGTGAGGCCATAATGGTCAGCGTCGAGGATACCTTGCGCATGAGGAAGGGAGAAGTTCTCCGGCGTGTGTGTGCCCCACGGAATCTAGGTAGGGATGCAAGTGTCAAAAAACTGAGACGTCGAGCAGAAGAGAAATGTACCTGTGTAATCCATTCGAGATAGTTTCGGGTAACACTGGCTTCACTTGCGGCAGGTTCGAGGGATGCGAGCTTATTGATTTCCTCCTCGAACACCTTCTTGACCACGTCGGGCATCTTCAGAGAAGCTGCTCGTTCCTTAAACTTCTCAATCAACTTATCCTTGCCATCACTCTCCATTCCCAGCTCCTTCTTAATGCCCTTAAGCTGTTCCATGAGATAATACTCGCGTTGGCGTTTTGCGATCTTGCTGTCAACATCTCTTGAAAGCTTCGATTGCAACTGGGCATTGATAAGCTCCTTCTTCAACACCAACAGTGCCTTGCGGAGACGGTCCTCGACCACGAGACTCTCTAAAACATCCTGCAGCTCTCCGACTTCCCCACTCGACACGGCCGCGGCAAAGTCTGCAAGTTTATCGGGCTCGTCGAAGACATTCGAGGCAACCTGGTTGATAGAGAAATTGGTAATCTGATCCCGGAAGAGCGGATTGAGCTGTGCGATGTCCTTGAACACAGAGACGATTTCGGACATGAATGCTCGGATGTACTGATCATCTTTGTTGTAGGGCTGCGTTACGAGATTCTCAACGTGCACAATTGACACGGCGTGCTCGAAAAGAAAATTGGTCTGGACGTTGGCTGAAAAGTATAAAGAATGAGTGGATGGTTCGGAATCTGGTGTCTAGTGCTCACCTTCTGTTGATGGCGGCTCCACAGGATGAATTTCACCGCCTTCAGCTGTCGTCACACCTCCGGCTTTCATAAGGTCTGTGATCTTGATCCGCCGGTGTGGATACAGTACGGCAGTCAGTCCTTCTTCTTTTTCCTCGCCCTCTTTGCCGCTGCCTTGGGGCGCAAACACGCTTGTAATCTGCGCCAGGACACCAACAGGGTGCACAGAATTGATGTCTGTGATAACGTCGCTATCCGCGTTCTCGTCCTTGAGTAGGAATGCACCGAGGTAAGGCTGACCGCGCTTCATCATTTCCTTAATGGCCGCAACGACGTGTGGATTTCTTATTACCACTGCCTTGTAAAAGCCAGGAAAGAGGGGGCGTCGTGCGATAGGAAGGGCCAAAACCTGCGGATAAACTTCGGGAACAGATTGCTTTGCTATTGAACCTGAGGAGGGGCTGGACGGAGGAGGGGCGGGAGGAGGAGATTCAGCTGAATGAGGTGGTGTTGATGGTGCTTCAGAACCAGAAGACGATTCTTCTGAAGACCGCGCAGATTCAGAGGATTCATCCTTGAACTCGTCTTCCTTTTGCTCTTCTGATTCCGTTTCTTCTTCAGGTTTATTCTCCTGAGCATTTTTCGGATTGACCCAGCGTGGAGAGTATGATGATTGCGGTGTGCGCGCAAACGCGACTAGTCTTGAGGTGTTCAGTCCCCGTCGATGAGCAGGAGCAATAGAAGACGGTATTACAAACGCAGAACGCTTGCAAGTATGGCGCAGGACCATCCCTCGTAACCCATTCCACCCAAGCCAACTCATGACGGACGTGCCGGTCCACGCGCAATTCAAATTTTTCTAAGGTATTTCCAGGCTGTGTGCTCTATGAAAGCATAAAACTGGGCGGAGTAAGAGGTATAACGGAGGTGAGGTTGTGAGGGAGTAAAAGTCGGCCTGCTGGGTCAGTTTGAAATCTGGCGATTACGTAGTAACGTGGCACGTGACCGCTGGACGATTGCAGACCACTGCCAGCACTGCAAAATGTTTCCATTAGAAATAGTGTAAAAGAAACCTGTTATGCCATTTCTTTTGCACATTTTTGTGTTGTAAAAAGACTTTGAACAAAGGAAGATGCCCATCTTTATTCTTTATTTGAAGAATTCTGTGGGTCTAAACCATTAGTTATGTCTAATTTTGATAGTAGACCTAATAAAATGAAAGAGTATACTTCTATAAAATTTCAAACTTTAAGTTTACCTTGTTTCAACCTTTGCCCCGCCTTTGGACTTAAGGGCAAAGGCAGGGGTAAATATAGAGAAATGTTTTATACTAATCAAGGTATAAAGATTATTCCTCCCCTCGGCCCGTTCTATTGTGAAAAGCTAACAAAGAAGTGATATAACAGGTTTCCTTTACACTTTTTCCAATGGAAAAAGCTTTCAGTGCCAGCAGTGCAGAGAAGTTCCAGGTTCCCGCTAGACTTAACTTCTTAGTAGTAGTGTGACTTCCCAAGCACACACGTCGCGCCTTTACACAGTTTTCTCTATCATCTTGTGTCCAGGTTCCTACCCTTCATTCTTATAATATGGAGGCTGGAGCGCCAGCACTACAACTCCTTCATACTAACAACGTCCCTGGACCAGACGAATATTTACAGATCAAGGCCTACCTTTATAATCCTTTGCATTGAGTCTTGGACTTGGATAAAAGAATAACACTATTACAGGCAGAGATTGATATTTTGTCGCATGAGTGCTCATGGATTCTTGAGCATGTCGAGCCTCATCTGGCGCTCATTGCCCGACGCGCAGATTACCCGTTGACATCCTCCAACAAATTTTTCTTCGCTCTCTCCCTGCTCAACATAATGCTGTAATGGACGCAACAGAGGCTCCATTGCTTCTCGGTCGCATCTGCAGTACCTGGCACAGGATCTCCCAGTCGACACCTCGTTTATGGTCTTTTCTACACATACCCAAAATGTCCTTCATGTGCGAGGGAGACAACGACAGAATCTCTTTTTTACAAGACATTGTTAAAGAGTGGCTGGCCAGGTAAGGTAACTGTCCTTTATCAATCTCCCTTGTGGACAGCGATGCTGGCTCACCCTTCCTACAAACTATCCTGCTCTACTGTAGTAGGTGGCAGCACATTGACTTAACCTTGGATGACTGGTCATCTCCCGTCATAACCTTCTTACCCAAACAGGTTCCGAGACTGGAGTCGCTAAAGATTGACAACACAATCTATATTCAGAACCTTGAAGGACAAGATTGGACGTCAATCCCTGTTTTTCTTGCTCCAAATCTCCGCAGAATACGTATATGCCATCCCCAGCATATTTATTATAATTGCCACATGAATTTGATGGGAAGCTCTCGTCGAGCTTCATATTCATAAGGAGGTTTCATCTACGCCCTTGACGGGGATTTCAGATGTTCTCCGTGCATCGAAGAATTTGATAGACTATTCTTTGATTTTCAACGCCTACTCACTCAAACAGCGGAGAGCGGCTCGAACCGATTGAGCTCTTGCAGTTGACGGCCTTCTCAGTCAAAGGTAGCGGAGACATGTCAAGGCTCTTTAATTCACTTCGTACACCTGCGCTCCCAAATTCGATGGGTTCCTCTACTCCTTCGCCGGTTATTCTGAATGGTTAATGCTACTGACGGACTCACAGTATGGCCTGAAAAAAGCATGATTTCATAAGACCGAGGAATTCTTTTTTGAAAGCTGGAATGTAATGGTCAAGGCACTTAGAGTGAGACGGAGAGTGGACCATTAATCAAAGTTTGAAAGAGGGCAAGAGATCATTCAGATGACGAGTGACCGCAGATGGCACATCACTGGGTTACAGAGAACTGCATCAATGTTTCAAAACTCCAAGTTGTCTGGCTTGTGCTGGTGGCAATGAAAGAATGCGATTACGTTTTTCATGGCATCCCTTGCCATTCACTGCTGGCACTGGAAGCTTGTTCCATTGGAAAAAGTGTAAAAGAAACCTGTTATGTCACTTCTTTGTTGGCTTTTTACAATAGAAAAAGGCATCTTCCTTTGTTCAAAGTCTTTTTACAAGAGAAAAATGTGCAAAAGAAATGGCATAACAGGTTTCTTTTACACTATTTCCAATGGAAACATTCTCCAGCACCAGCAGTGATTCATCTTGCATCAAAGAAGCATCAAAGAAAGACAAAAAGCTGACAAGAGTGGGACTTGAACCCACGCCATCATACGATGATGAGAACCCGCGAATGCAGGTAAGCTACGCTTGAGTCACACGCCTTAACCGCTCGGCCATCTTGCCATATTAATCCTGGTGAAGAGCAATGTCAACACCTCGCGCACGCTATCCTGAGCGACATTGTCGTCTAACCATGTCCGCGAGATTTTGGGTGGAAAACGCGAGCGCGTAATGAAAGTGAAAGTAATTGTCAATACCTAGTTCACTATTACGTCTTATTTTTTCAATGACGCTACCTGACTGCTACCTGACTAGTAGCGCCACGCGACATAACCGGAGCTAACCCCTAAATCACAGACGCCACGTGAGTTCGTACAACAAAGGCGAGACATTTTCTCGTCTTTCTCTCCGACCACATCGAGTTGCCTTTTCTCTGCTTTTTTCTGTGTCTCTGAGCATCAATTCGACGTTGCACTGGAATCCCGATGTCAAGTGAAGAAAATACACACTCGCAATTACAACAGGTTTCAGCCCTTTTTCATGACCATGTTCGCCTAGTCCGGAGTCAACAAATCCTTGTTGATAGAAAAAAACTCGCGGAAGAGTAGTTGAAAGAGACTCGGATACCATTATGGAAAAATTAGAATAAAAGTCAGTGCTACTACTGAAAGATGGCCCCTATGATGTCTTTCTTCTGACTGCAATATTCAACATTCAGGAGAAAGCGAGGCAAGAAAAGCTCCCGACGATGACAGTATTACATTCGTATATCCATGAAGGGCATTTATCGTTGTATGCAACGGACATGTAGTACACATATGAAATGACCAAGTATATCCGCAAATCTTTAATTGTCGGAGCATTGGCTGCTAAACGGCGTTCGATGGTAACGAGTGACGATGCGGAAGCTAGAGGTGGCGTAATATCATAGTGAGAAGTGCCTCGTTCCAGCGGATGAAGTTGCGTGTCGCAATCCGATGCTCTGTACGGATAGCCTCCTGTTCTGACGGATCTAGTTTGTTAAATTCCACAGGCCAAGGAACCTCGTGGATACCATTGACTACAAACAGTGGGCCCGTCCGCCCGGAAAAGATGAGGCTCGTACTGGGCAATGGGCGGAACATATCACTGCAACACAAATGGAAATATGGTCGTCCCTTGCCAATCAATGAAGACGGGATCATCCATACGAGCGACACTTGTTTTCGTTAGTGAGTTTGAGCACGATGGATGTTGTGCGCGCGAATGTTGGAATCGAGGAGAACAATCCTCGTGAAGCGAACTGGGGAAGGAGATGCCTGGCCCGATAACACGCTGTAGAGAGCTTACACCCCTGGTCCAGAAGATACTCAATTTTTATTTGTACAAGGTCGCCAATGGACGATTTGGTGTAGGACAAAAAGGAAGGATTCTCGCGGTGGCGTTCTACAGCACGCCGCTCGAGCCGTACAGTAAGTAGCATTTATATATTCCTCCACAGTGTCCCATGGGCGCGACCACAGCTCAGACAGGCCGGGCACGTTAATGTAAATTTACATCAGAGAAAACACATACTATGTATGTAGATAAAGTATGACCTAAATTGCGGACGATTTGGTGTAGGACAAAAAGGAGGGATTTTCGCGGTGGCGTTCTACAGCACGCCGCTCGAGCCGAACAGTAAGTAGCATTTATATATTCCTCCACAGTGTCCCATGGGCGCGACCACAGCTCAGACAGGCCGGGCATGTTAATGTAAATTTACATCAGAAAAAACACATACTATGTATGGAGTATGTAGCTAAAGTATGGCCTAAATTGATTACAGTGCAATGTATGGACATGATACAGTTAGGTAGATCAAGTAAATGGATAAAAAGTTCAGCATTGACCCAGTTGGGTTCAAGTTCACCGATGGGTGAGCGATGAATATTGAAGGTTGGGATATTAATATGAGCATGAAGTTGATCAAGCATTCGAGGCTCCGGGATTGGAAGCTTGAGCCTTGGGTGCACTTTGACTGGAGCAGAAAAGAAAAAGATATAGTCAGGGAATAATATTAATGAAGTGAATTTGAGAAGGCAGCATACTTAGTCATGTTCCCCAAAAGGTCCTCGAAGCGCGTCCGGAATTTATGCACACGATCATCGTACTCATTTGACGTGCTGTCCCCATAATCCATCTGAAATGCATCGACTTCACGGATGAATTGTTCAAGGTCCTTGACGCGCGAGACAGAGAACTCAGGCTCATTTGAACCTCGAGCACGAGCAAGGAATGAGGCGACAACTGTGGAGAGTGCACCGAGGACCGTTGTAACAATAGCCGCCTACCAAGATATCGTTTTAGGTGAGTCATTTTGATTCTTGTTGATGAACATATATAGGTACCTGTCGTCCATCCGGGGCCGCAGCCGAGACGCCTGTCGTAAGCGATCCGATTACGACTTGCAGGAAGATAGCCACGTTGATAGCCCATCCCGTCATTCTTGCTTTGAGTGCAAAACGATGCCGTTCAATATGGGCCTTTGTGAGAGTAGGCTCCAATCTCTCGCCGACAGTGGTTTTCCGACTTGCCTACAATGACGGTTACCAGATTCAAATGCACTAACTATGTACACCACACTCACTTTGTCCCGAACTGGAACTATCCAATCCAAATGAGTCGACCCACGGTCATTAGAGCCCCTGACAGTCGTCCTTGCCTGTGGTAGCGGTCGTAAACTTTCAGTCCCATCTGCTGGAAGCGGAGGTAGTTGGCGATCGATGACGGGCCTGTGGTTATTGAAAGCTGGTGATTGGTCTTCCAAACCATCAAATTGTACATCTTCTTGAAAGCGAGAGCGTATAGGTTCTGATGTGGAAGGCAGTATGGACGGTGGTGGGCGGCTCAAGATGGGCCCGTTGGGGATAACCAGTGTACCTTCTCGGCGAACAAGAGGTCGCGCGTCTCCTGAAGTACGGGGTGTGTCTCCTGAAGCGTGAGACAACGGTGCATGCTGACAAGAATGACTCGTCGGCGGGGCTCCCTGATTAAAACGAGGAGCGGATTGTGAGGACAGCAGAATGGTTTTTTCCGAAGGTTGGGCTGAGGCAGGAATGGAGGGCTGAGATTGCACGATAGACAGATCATTATGTCCTCCAGAAACAAGAGCATTTATATCACTAGAGGGATTGAGCGAATGCGCGGGCCCTGTCGACTGGTTACCGAGGTTACTTTCTGATCTCTCCGAGTTTATTGGTTGTGAAGTTGGAGTAGGAATAAAAGGTTGTGTCTTTGACACGTTGGGGCCACCATTCCACAGATCCTCAGAGGAACCAGGCGAATTCGAAGCCCGTTGGTCGTCGTCGAAATCCTTTGAGTTGACACGAGATTCCATAGGGAATGGGACTAGGGTGTCAAGTTAACAAAAGGTGGTTCCAGGAGTTCGATGCGTCCCCAGTTATTATAAAGAGCCTGTTGCCAGAATATCATAGAAAGAAGAAATTGCCATTCTGAGGGTAGGGGAAGGCTGATTACGGACAAATGTATTATCCTGACTTCCTGACCGAATTCGTAAAGCCCACGGCATACCATGTGACAGTGATTTTTTATACTATTTCTGCTGACACCGAGACGGCCATTGTAGGGGATTGATAACAACCGGAGAATTATACTACAGCAAATCGATAGTCTTGGAACCCAGGATGACTTTTCGAAAGCATAAAAACACCAGGACAACTTGAATCCAAAGAACAGATCAGGTGAGATGCAATGGAGCGTCGACATTTATGGTAAGGTAACGTCCGTCTTGCGGAAAAGGTCGGGTGCTTCATGCTCGAAGTCAGAAATTCACTTGCCACAACAATACTTCGTGTCTCACGACCAGCCAGTGGCGCTGGTCAATAGTTTTATGTTTCTTTTCCTAATCACAGGTGATAGGCCGAAACTCCGATGATCAGCATGGCCGACTTGAGAACGTTCTCGGCAGTTGAATGAGCATTACCGCTGGCATAGTATTCGATGGGCAGAAGGGCTGAGGGAGTTCGAAGGAGATGGCAACGTGTCAAACGCACAGCCACCAAGTCTTGACAACCACAATCTACCACAATTTGATATCTTTGAACCAAGCGCACATACCGGATGAATATGGGAAGCATATGAATCAAAATTGAAGCTGTCTACTAGACTGTTTAAAATCAAGCATGAGTTATCCCTATCTTACTACTTATTATTGGGCATAATACTACTAACTCATCATGTGGCTTTTGTGTTCAACAATTTGAATGACTTGGAGTTTGTGCTCTGAATAAAAAAAGTAACTACAGGCCCGTTCAACTTTCGAGGGCAACTTGTCCTCGAGTTTCGGCCATCTATTGACAGTCATCCTGCCTGGCAGACTCGGTACAACTTGAAGGAGAAAACTCGAAAAAACAAGCCGAAACCTCTCAAAGAGGACATTGTGTTATGCGCGATCGCCATGGGGCTCGTTTCTGTGTGTTGTCTGTGTGTCTGCTGAATTGTATGTATGTACGATGCAAATTTGGTGTCGCTAAGTACATGTGTACCTATGTACAGTGGATGACTAGGATATGCAGAATGGAGAAAAAGTACATATGCGGAGATTCCTGAATGTTGATTTTGAAAAAGTCGGTGGGTGTCCGTAGAAAGCGAATACTCAGTACTGTAAACAACCAATCCGAATGGAGACGTGGTAAAACAAAAGAATGTTGCTAGTCTTCGAAAGAACGAATAACGATAATCAAGACATAAATCAAGATGATCTTGGGGGATACTAGGGAGCGGCGGCTGGCGAGAGTCCGAAATTGGTTCCAGATGTTGTACAATATGTGCAAAATGGGGTATTTGCCTTAAACAGGCGGGGATAACTTGCGTTCGCTGCAGAGAAGGAAATCAGGATACGAAATGATGATTAGAACGAAAGTTCAAGGGGGCGTACCCGCTAGCATTCCCTAGAAGTTCTTCGAAATGTCGACGGAACTTGAACAGCTCCTCGTCTTGCTCGTTCGTCGTCACATGTCCATGGTCCATCTGAAACGCATCACACTCGCGAATGAACTGCTCAAGATCTTTTACGCGTGTGATAGACAGTTCGGGCTCATTCGAACCTCGAGCACGGGCAAGATATGACGCGACCAGGGTCGAAAGGCCACCTACATATCAGGACAAAAGTCAACAGTCGATTCCGATTAGAGTTTTTTCCTCCACATTTGTAAGTTACGTACCGAGGACAGTCGTCGCAATCCCCACCTATTGTATCTCAATGATTAGTCAAATATTCAGATCAGACGCTGTAAATTGACACATGCCTGTCTTCCGGTTGCTGCTGCTGCTGATAGCCCAGTTGTCAATGACCCGAGCAATACCTGCATTCCAATAGCAGCATTAAGGGCGTAGCCTGTCATTTTCGCCTTGATAGCATACTTGTCGCGTTCCAAATGAGCCCTTGTCAGAGTGGGCTGCAGCCGCTCTCCCACAGATAGTTTTGGAATGCTCTAAGATGACCAGGGTCAATGGATACTCAAACGCGTCCAAACAACTATTGAACTTTACTTTTTCCTCGATAGGAACAATCCAATCGAGCCGTGATGTTGGTTCACCAGAGCGGAGCGTGTCAAGCGTCCTCGCTCGACCTGGTGGTTGTCTCGCAGAATGAAGCGTGTCAACCGTCCTGGTTCGCCCTGGTGGACGAATCTCGTCACCAAAGCCACCAGACGGAGGTTGTACTGTGTTTCCATTTCGTGCATTACCAAAGTCACGAGAGATAGAATACGCGTCTTCCTCCATCATCCTATCCCTAGACCTTGCATGGCGTGGAACCGAAACTGAGAGCTGAGGGCGCACATCAGATGTTGGACTCTTCCGAGGAGGTGTTGGGGGAATATCGGTCTGAGCGGGTGGATGAACTTGAACTTGAGCTTGAGCAGGTGGAAGAGTGGTCTGAGTGGGCGAAAGAGCGTCCTGGACTGTTGGAGGGGCGGTCTGAACGGATGGAGGGGCGGTCTGAACGGATGAAGAGGTGGCCTGAACGGGCAAAGACGCGGCTTGAGCAGTTAGAGAGGAGGCCTCAGCGGGTGAAGTGGCTTGAATCTGAGCAACTTCTGGCTGCTCCGCCGTCGACGCCGTCGACGTCGGGCCCTCCTCATGCTTTTGGCCGTTGTCAGAGGCAGGAGGGTCCATCGTCGACAGAAAACTTGGTAGTGATCACAAAGTTAAGGCGCAAAGGGGAATTTGTTCACCAGGAACACTTATTTTAGTCCCTCCAGGTCCCCGTCTATTAGCGCTTCCGAATAATGTCAAGGTAAATCAATTCATTGAATCATCTTGCTTGGCAACAAAAATACATAACGCCACAAAAGGTTAACACCTGGCGATTTTAGAGTCCGCGACTCAGGTTCGAAGTTCTCTTGACATATGTTTTTTCTAGCGAGCTGCGAGCCTCAAAGTCGATGAAGAGGGTTCGAGTTCCAAATTCATACCATGGTAGCATGTGCTCCACATCAGATTTGCATCAAAGTTCCCGTGACTGATATGGAACACTAAAAACATAATCGACCCATTCAGCACTTATGTACAGAGACAAAAAATATATGTATTAAGTACGGAAGTATTTTATCCAGGAACACCCTTCTAGACCCGACTCCGGCTGTTGTCACGAGTCGCTCATGATGGAGTCGTCACACCTCGACCACGTCCACTGAATCCACCTCTTGGTGCGCCTCGTCCCCGCTCAAAGGAATGCGTAAATCCTCCACGTCCTCGGAAACCAGGGATAAAGCCTCTCCCACCACGTACGAAACCTCGACCGCGATGACTATGCATGTCATTTGCATTGGTATTGTTAGCGTGGGTGGGTTGAGAAGCTTGAGAAACTTGTTGGTCTTCTTGATTGACAGTTGGTGCTGAAACCGTCGCTGAAGTTTGGTGATGCGTTCCTCGGCCATTCACATATCCGCCCCGCCCACGGTTAGGGTTCGACATGATTTGTATGGAAGCATTGCCGTATTTGTTCCTGACGATAGTTAGAACGCATCGACATCAGTTGAGACAAGATCAGCTGTCCGATGGGTAACGTACGTGGGAGGCGCAGGGCGAAAGCCCGATGCAGTCGGCTGCCCAGTTGTAGGGCGCACAGCGGGATATGGGCCGAACCGGGGCTTGAATGGCACCTTCGGCGGAGGCGGGGGCGGGGGCGCTGTTGGGTTTGTAGATGCAACGAATTGTGGATTTGTCAGATTCAGACAGGTGTTAAACTCCACTGTCGATCCACGGTATATTGAGCACCTGTAACGAAAATAAGTCATTGTGAGCTGGCAAAAGAAACGGAGCTATTAACCGATCCCCGAGGGTAACTCCAGACATGAAAGGCACATCCCAAACCACGTCCATTGATTTAGAATTCAAGCCAATCACCACGCCTTTAACAGAGAGCGGGACGCTTCCAGAGTCCTGGACCATCGTAACCCGGTCACCTAGGGCAAATGCCTGGTTTTGAAGCAGATACACTGCATGTGCAGGTTTGAGGACCGCCTGCCGTGGTATGCCCTTCACAATCGCCTTCTTAATGCCTGTAGTCGACTTGTTTGCTGTAAAACTATCCGCAAGCTTCTCAATTTCGACCACCGTATCCTAATGTATCGCGGGAGAAGGAAGTGAGGTCATGTCATGAACATGATGCGGGGATACAACCATACCTTTGACAGCTGATCACAGAATAAGGAAACAGGCTCAAAGTCACGCACGCCTTTGCTTTTCAGCCATCCCTTGATTTCTTTCATGCGTGCATCGGAATCGGGTCCAGGAAGAATGGCAGAAGCTTGAGCCATAGCTAAAGAGTAGTATGATTGTTAATTTTTGTTCGAGTTTGACGTAAGAGGGAGGCGTGAGACATACCATCACCACTACTGTCAAGACAGTTGAAGATTTCAGGAAATGCAAGCTACAGGTAGAATGTTAAGCAGAGTTCCGCTTTACTTAAGAAGGTTTCCTGCCTTGTAGTCACGAATGAGTTCCACAGCCTTCTCACTGTATTCCCAGTGTCGGCCGTCTTTGCGAGTGTAATCAATTACCTTCAGAGCTTTCGCCTCAAATTTGAGGCTCAATCCCAAGTTCGTCTTTTGGTTGTCAGAGGTGATGACCATAAAACTAGACGTGATCTTGGAAAGTGCACGACCTGAGATCCCAAGCATTTCTGCGGCTTTGAACGATGGGAAGTAGTGGCCAGAGCATTGGTTGTCGACGATTGCTTTAAATTGATCATTTTCCGCCTTTTCCGTAGGGAAGAACTGTGGAGATGATCAGATGCCTAGAAAAGGGGAACAGAGAAAAAACATACAGCAAGAATCACAGAGAGGGTCTTCTCCGTAGTCCCAGATACCTGGGCAGCGACTCCATAAGCATGCTCACCAAGGAAGAAGATCTTGCTGCCATCTGGGAACTCCTCGGAAAGCGGAGGCGCCGCGCGTTCCAGGTATCGAGGGTCTTCTGAAACAACTTCAGGAAGACACATCTGCACAGCGTGTTCACTCTCTTTATCTGGTTCCTCATAGTCTTTCACGAACGCTCCATCCTCCAGTCGTTTCAAGCCTAATCACAAACACATCAGCAGCCCGCCACCAACACATACAGCAATTCAAACAAGAATAAAACTGACCCTTTAACGGACGAACATGCAAGAGCACATCTACAGCCCCAGTGATCACGCCCATCTTCTTCGAATACACCTGTTCAATCCTCTCCGCCTTCATCTTCCAGTATGATAAACCCTGCGGTGCATGCGGCGTCGATACGACCTTTGGCTCCTTCCCAGGCACCAGTACCAACTTCTCATACTTGAGGAGCGAGTCTGACACTGCAACTACAAGCCCCTCCTGGAGGAACGGCCACCCGATAAATGTGCGTTTTCCTACCATCTTCCCCGCCACGTCCTCCGTCTTTATATACTCGTGCGGGTTCTGGATATTGATGACCATTGACTTGTTCCGGCTCTCGGACCCGTGCACGTTGACACCATGGAATCCAAGAACGGCAGTGTGCGGGAGAGTCTTGAGTGAAGGAAATCCAGCGAGCGCTTCAACACCAGTCAAAACCCCGTTGCAAAGTCCTCCAATTAAGTGGAGCCCATCAAGTGTAGGAAGGTCAAAGGGTTTCATAACGCAGGTACACCTGTAAATTGGAGGGAAGAAACCAGGGAGGGATGAAGGGTACACAGTTGGTTCTCCTGTGTTGTAGGAGAATTTCGTGCTCGTTCCAAAACTGTTCCGTTCCTTTTCTTCAGGTGTTAGTCGATGCTCCCGAGCTAGTGAATGTTTTGTCACTTCAGGAACAATTCGCAATGAAGAAGGTCCGCACAAGCCATGGCTTTGAGCAGGCAATTTTCATCCATGAAAGGGATTTTGACAATCGCCTCCCAATCTTGTTTCTTCCCATTCAAATCAAGCTCGAACTCTTCAGGATAGAAATCGAGTATTGGCGAGTTGGGGTCGTACATCAAATCCTGCATACATCATAGCCGCTTAGAGACCGAGAACAAGAACATCACACTCAAGATCTTACCTGATATACCAGTGGGACGTTATCTCTACTTGCAGCGGGAAGAACACCCATGAGCTGTTCAAAAGGTCTGAAAGGTTTCCCCAGTTCAAATTCAAAGGTCATTTTATCAACACCTCGTAAATCTGTCCATACAAGTTAGATACCATAAGATTGGAAGGATTTGTCCGCAAAGTCAGCTCACCTGAAATACGAGGTGCGTAATGATAGTTATAGAACCATCCCCAGGACGCCACACCACTATAATAGTAGTGCATCACCCACTGTAATCCTTCAACGTATCTGAAAATGAGATCACCCATCTGTTCAGGATCATCATATGAGATCTCCAGTTTGCCCTGGTTATCAGAAAAAAACGTTGTCATTTGTCAGTGGCGGTGGGGATGCGCACATACCCCGTAATATCCACGTTTCCACTCGTTCATCTTCTCCTTAACGGATCGGTCGTGACGCGCATCAAATCCTCCCCCTTCGTCATCCTGCATAACATGCGCCTTTTCGTACTTCTTCAACACGCGATCCACCGCAGCTCTGCTTTCCTCGTCATCCTCAACGTCCTCCCAGTCTCCCTCCTCACCCTCGCTCTTTCCGTTAGGCGTTGCGGTACCGTTCGTCTCTGCAGCCTCAGGCTCCTCGGACGCGCCAGGTAACCGCCATGTGACAAGGTTGACATCCTGCTCGTCGTATTCGTCCCACCGCACATTGAGGTGTAAATCTTCCGCGAGCTTCTCAATGAATTTCCTTTCCCGCGCCGGGAAGTCATTCGGCATCGCCAACCGGGCACTCCGCGAATGCTCGGGCGACGCAATCCTCCTATTGTCTAATACAAAGGCCTTGACCTGGTCAAAAATCTCCCGTTGGAGTACGGTGAGGGCTGGAGTTGGACAGAAATGTCAACGACGTGAACCACAATGGACAGAGACTGGACGCACTCAACTTTGCCCGCTTCTGGGCAAGTTCCATCTCCTTTACGTGTTTTGCTTGCTTGCCCTTATACCAATTAACATCGGCATACTCCCTCTCAAAGATCTCCTGCTCCCACTGTGCCATTTCATCCAAGACTAGTTGGAGTCTTCTTGTATTAATAGTTCCGCTCTCATTAATGTACCCCTCTGTGATGTTCTCGACCTTCAAACATTGCCGAAGGGAGAAAAAATGACACTCACCCATAGCTGGCAGAACTTTTTTATATACGTCAAACAGCTTCTCCAGTCCATTCTCGTGGATATGCAAATCCGGTAGATTAGGCAGGAAATCGTTCCCCACAAATACAGCCAATAGAATAAAGTCGTCGATGACACGTTCGAGGTTATAGTCAAATGGTAATACAGGTTGAATGTCACAGAATTCAAGGTCCAGGTATTCACGCAGCAGCGACAGGTGGAGTAGATAAAAATTGATGGACTCCAAGCTGATAAAATGGCCTGAATCTTATGGTTTTCGATGGAAGAAATTGTGACAGACCTCGTGCTTCCTTTTTTTCTCGAGGACGGCCCGAACTTCACCTCCTCACGCAATAGACAGAAGTGTGGATCATGACTCAATAGCCCCAGCATGATCAGATCTGCATCCAGTCCATATAGACAATGTCGGACATTCGGGTTGTAGTCTGGCTGGGCACGCGACAACCGTATGTATTCCATGATCTTGTGCTCACCCTCGCCAGGAACCTCGTGCCCTGACAGCACCACCTCCACGTTGCGCCAATTAGAGTCCTCCGTGATCTTCTTGTTGATAAAATACCGCAGTTGGGCCGACAAACGGGTCATGAAGGGCGTACCTTGCATAAACATTGAGGGAATAAAGCGAGTCGAAGTATTCTTGAAACATACCAGGTGTAATACAATTGCTGTCAAATGCCTTTTCGTCGGGCAACTTCTCTCCTTTCTTGATCGCCTTCTCCCGTACCTCTTTGGCCTCCCTGGCTGATCTGAATCGTCGACTTCGCTGCTGGTTCATCTTTGCTCGAGGAGCTACACCGTCCACTGCCATAAAGAAGAGTTTCTTAGGCTTGATTTTCCCGAAGAGATGATCGACATAGGCGAATATAGATGTGAATATTTGCTCCTCAGACAATCGAAAATGAGCATCCTCATCATTGGGATGTGAGCCTGTGAGGTATTCAGCCGTGCTCTTTACTTGTAACCCATGCTATAGTCACAGTTGTGGATGATGCCATTGAAGTCAAGATAAAGGTTATCTAAAAACGAATCAGTTCCCTCGTCACAACTTGTATTCAGTCTACTCACCAAATTCTGGTATCTTGTTCTCTTGTATGAGTTGAGAGGTCAATGGGTAACGCTCACTATGAGAAATAAGATCCAGGTCCCAGAAAAGAATCAGGCAACGTACGAAACATAGCGAAAGAACTAAAAACGCGTGTCAGTTGAATTCATAGTCGACCCATGACAAAATCTGTTTATCGACGTACCTTAGGGATACCTAGAATAAATAATCATTATCAATAGTTCATTTTGTTATGATATAAAGTCTGACTGACCCATGATTGACGAGAAAAGGCTGGTGAGGGTTGAAAGTTGCGGTGAGTGCGTGCGTCTTGCAAACTCGATCACGTTGCCTTTTCGGGCACTTCCATCAATCGAGGTCTGTCTGGCTCATTTTGAACTTGCCGTGCACCATCGTATAGACTATAGTACATAACACCAGCGGGCAGTAGCGGAGGTGACTATGGACCTCCTGACGTTACTCTCGAAGATTGAAACAGAATAGAAGCTGACTAATGTGCTCCGCTTGCTCCTGGATATCTGTGTAACGAAGAAATCTTTTTGGAGCCGACTTTACACTGGTTTACAGACTCGGATTGCTATCTGCTTCGCCGTCTCTGCCTTCTAGGCTTGGTCGGTTACATTAATTCTTTGAAATGAAACAAATGCCCTTCTGACATCTTTGATCCAACGTCTTGATACACATGATGGCCTTTGTCATTCTTCCCTTGGACTCAAATCCTGGTGACTCGTCGTTAGATTGACTACGTATCAAAAGTAGGACCACGGGCAATCGCCGGTTTGGTCTTATGACTGTAATAAGCAGTCTTGAACTCAGATAGACACGGAGACAAGAAGGTACTGTGCTCGTTGAGTAACGTCGCTCTCGTCGGATGAGAAACTCATCTCATCCGGGAAGTTCGCAAATATCAATGAAAAATGAAGGTACGGCCGGGAAGCTACAAAACAGGGGGACCTCATTACATTCAACAATGATAAGATTACAAAATAGGCTCGCGACTAAATAATTATCCCAACCGCGGGGGCTCATACTGGACTTGTTGCGTTACTGAGCCTAGCCAGATTATACACAGAGCGACGTATAAACTCAGATTCCATCGCCACCGGGAAAGGATCCCCTCGCGCCAAGGTGGTCTCAAATTATAATGCAAAAGCCATTGACAGCCGTCGCAATCCCGTCCAAGCCATCCCGTCTCGCCTCTTGAACCAGTATGAAAGCTCTGCAATAATGGAGTTACATATATATTGACAGCATGAAACATCCCCATTTTAAAATTGTAAAGACCAAAAGACCATTATAGGTTATACCAATACCCCAAGTTTATAACGCGAGATAAATCAAATCCCTGCAATTTTTAAAATCTGCTCAAGCACCACCGTTACTCAAACGTTGAACGTTGAACACTGAGCGACTGTATTTGCAATGAAGAGACCATATTTATAATGAAGAGAAAATGATACACCACTGCTGTTCCGCTTTCCGATACTTGTAACTTGACATCGTCTGGACTCGTCTGGAACAATACAAATGCTCTATCGTTGGTTCTTACTTCAGGATCCCGGCCTTCACGGCACAGGTTCAGGAATAGCTTTCTTCGAAGTGATTGCCATTGTATCTTGTAACCTCCCTATTATGTCAATGCAGCCGTCTCAAGCGATGAAAAAGTATCCTCTGACCACTGGCATCGCAACTATCACCAATGTCTGATGCCATCGTAGAAGCCACCTGAATTGAATGTGAAGATAAATATAAGTTCTCTGATGATCGATGTGCAAAATCTATATTTCTACCAATCATCAAAGGCCAACAATCAGTCAATGTGACGACGATGCAATTAATGAGAGTCTGTAACCAAACATCCATTTCGTATCAACGCTTCAAGTTACAGCCACTCGACGGTCTGCGTTAACGACTAAGTCAATATTCTTCCATGCCAGAAAAAAGTGTTCGCTTACCGCCGGGGGCTTCGACGAGATATCGTAAGTCACTCTATTGATCCCCGCAACCTCATTCGTGATGCGGGACGAAATGCGCTTTAAGACTTCCGGTGGGAAGACATACCTGACAAATTCAATAATCAGTCACCGAATCAAAAAAAAACTAACTAAAACACGTCAACGACAGAAACTACTCACCAATCAGCCGTCATGAAATCTTCGGATTGCACAGCACGAAGCGCAATGACCTAATGATGTGCCGCAAAGATAGAATAAAGTTAGGCATCGTGCAGATCGGAGCCCAATTGCAACCCACCTGTTCATATGTTCTTGAATCTCCCATAACTCCAACAGCTTTGACGGGTAACAGCACGGCAAATGCCTGCGCAATTTGATCGTAAAGACCAGCTTTGCGAATCTCCTCAATATAAATGCTATCTGCGTGTTGCAAAATTTTAACTTGATCACGTGTTACAGGACCAAGAATGCGGATAGCGAGTCCTGGACCAGGGAATGGATGGCGTTGAACCAGTGGCGCTGGTATCGAAAGGAGTCTTCCGAGAGCGCGCACTTCGTCTGTGTAGAGGTGAGTGAGGAAACTTGAGATTGATTCTTGAGTCGCGTGCCTTTGAAAAGTTCGCGTAGAGGCTCGATAAGTTTGAGCTTCATGTCTTTGAGCAGACCTCCAACGTTGTGATGTGTCTTGATGGTAGCGCTTGGTCCCTTGAAGCTGATGCTTTCGATCACGTCCGGATATAGTGTACCTTGCAAAAGCCACTCAACCCGACCCTTGGCGGCGGCACCCTTTTTTTCTTCCTCATCAGCTGCTGCTTCAATTTTGGCAGCTTCCGCCTCAAAAACGTTGATGAAAGTGTTGCCAATGATCTTTCGCTTCTTCTCAGGGTCTTCAATGCCCTCAAGTCTTGAAAGGAATAAATCCGATGCATCCACAACCGTCAGGTTCACGCCAAGGTTCTTGTTCAGCATTTCATGGACCTGAACTGCCTCGTCGAGCCGTAGGACACCGTTGTCGACCATGATGGCGTGGAAACTAGGAAGGATCAGTTTCAATTACACCTACTGTGTAGCTTCTCATACCGGTCGCCAATTGCTTCGTGCATCAGTTTTGCAGCCACGGTACTGTCGACACCACCACTGACTGCTCCGATAACACGGCCTTTCGGACCACATATCTCGCGAATTCTGGCAATTTCCTTCCCAATGAATTCTTCCTAGAAAAAGATACGTTCGATAGAGATACGATGAATATAATTGGAAAAGAAGCGTTACCATCGTCCAATTCCGTTGACATCCACAGATATTCAGAATGAAGCGACCGATAAGTTCCTTACCGCGCGGGGAATGCGTGACTTCTGGGTGGAATTGAATACCATATATCGACTTGGTATTGTGAGCAAGGGCAGCGTATGGAGCTGATTGAGTATATCCGATGACATGGAAGTCTGGAGGAGGTTTTGACAACTGGTCACCATGAGACATCCAGACCTAATCCATTATCATCAGCGTCGCGATTACAACAAGTTTCGTTGACAAGATCACCTGCATTTCGTCTCCGAGGCCCTGGAACAGGGCGTCGACTGATGAATTGTCGTTCTCCGATTTCTTCAATTTCATCTGTGCAAAACCGTATTCGCGGTGCTTACAGGGTGAGACTTCACCCTTCAAGCTCCAAGCGATTTCCTGAGACATTGCAAGAGAATTCAAAATGATCAGAATATATAAGATCGAATATCGTGATCTTTGAACGCACCTGAAGGCCGTAGCATATCCCAAGGATAGGAATTTCAAGATCAAAAATAGCAGGGTCAACGTGCGGTGCGCCGTCGTCATACACAGAATACGGTGAACCCGATAAAATGATTCCTGGAGAGACAATGCTCAAACAACCGTTAACTCAATTCTGCGGTCGAAACAACCTTTGGGTTTGAATTTGATGTCCTTTAATTTAGTAGTGCATGGCATCAACTCAGCATAGACATTATGTTCTCGACATCTCCGAGTGATTAGATGGCTGTACTGCGAACGAAAATTCCATTGATTTCTGGATAAAATCCGATAGGTAAACCTGCACACCTGTGATCCGAAGTCTAGGATAAGAATTGTATCGAATTGGTCGTGAATCTCAGCCATGATCTTCGTGGATTGGACGTTGAGAAGAGTTCGAAATTAGATCGAAATGAAAAAATATACCTCACGTGAAAGTCTCGTGATGTGGCCAAATTTGGAGATTCAGAAGAATCTGGAGAAAAAAAAATTAAAAAAGGAAAAAAAAGTGGTGCCACTGCAGCTGCTGAGCACTCTACCACTGGCGGCTGCACATTTCTTTGACTCTTAGACTATATGCATCAACGACCTTTTTTACTTGTTTCTCGGGCTTCAATCTTCAATAGACTCGTCCTGGTTCTTGAGTACCTTATCTCTGCTGGAATATTGTGCCCGGTGCTTTAAGTGGCCATAAAATGGCTGGAAGTTATCACTGACAGGTTACAGTGGCGTCCAACAAGTTGATCTTGCACTTCAAGACGCTTGCTATCCTTGAAACTCCTGAACCTTTGACAGGAACTGAATTCACGACTCGCCCCTGCTCCTCGGTATCTCTGCTATGTTACTACCTTGATATCTACCTACTTTCTGAAATAGCTATGGACACATCCTGTACAGCTTGATCATATGATGGTTATAGAGACTAAAATCATAGCAGAAAAAGGTACAGTGCATTGTCCAAATTTGAAACTTCAAGCTTAAAGTCTTGTTTGCACGGATACACAACGGTGTGTGTACGCCTTAATGATTGCTATTTTTCTACCATGTATTCCCTTCAGAGCCGACGCTCCTTGGGAAGTCCCGTCCATCCGCAGTAGAATGGATTAGGAAGGGGTTTCTCATCCGCCGAGCCGCAAAGAACCCGTCGGCCAAAGTTCTTTGGTTTGACAGTCATATCTTTCACCTTGCCTCGGCCTCCGCCATGCTTTTCCTCCATCCAACGAATCCTTTAATTTTAGGAACATTTGGACACACGACAACAGAGCGATATTCAGAAGTCCTATCCAACTGCCGCACTCGTTATAGCAACGAACGGACTCGACATATTCAATCCGTAACCAAATGTCTGTCATATTGAGTACAGAATATGGATTGGTAATATGAGCGCGCTTGACCCACATCGAAGTATCGACACCTATCGAATCGGAAGATTGCGTCACTGTCGTCAAGTGGCGTGGTTATAGAAAATTTCACTATGATGCGCCCGCGTCTCCAAAGGGTATCTGGACATACCGCCAGCCCGCCCGATGCTCGTGAGTCAATAATTGTGACGTGATTTGAGGCGCAAGTCTTACGGCGCTTTTGGCACCTGAGCTTTTCTCTATTATTGGCTTTCGATCGAACAGCTTAGCGATCCCACGCTCACCACAATATGATCAGATCAACCACCAAGTTCTTGTTGCCACGGCTCAACGTGGGTCATGCCTAGCAACAAGTTGACGTAGCTCTGGCACAAATTTGAGGCGCGGAGGTTTCCTGAATGCTCAGAGACTTGTGTCGTCGGTGCCATCCGTACATATTATGTTCGATCGATCAGAACGGTAATCCTCGGAATTTGAGTTCCTGTACATCCGGAATACAAGTCACATCTGAAATTGAGTCCCTCACAATACCTGCGCCCTACCTACATTAGGCATGCCAGTGGGATCCAATTTAGATGTGGCCACTATCCTCGATTGGTACTTTGATGGTTTTGCGCTTTCCTAAGACAAACCTACCCTCGTATGGGATCAGATATAACGTTAGACCCCCTGGGGGCTGGCTACACATTCGAATGCGGGAAGATCCTTGTACTGCCAAGTGAGCTCTTCAAGTGGGTGTCCTTTTCTTGTGCATGAGTCATATATGATGATTTTTATCTTCGAAACTGGTCTTGTGTCCAAAAATCACATATGAGTCGCTCGGGGCACCTGATCCGTTGACGAATTCATCCTTACAAGAATTTGGCATTGGGCCAACCAAGGAAAGTCCTTTGTCATATCAACCTCGTAGTTGAAATTTTGTTCTCTTTTCGGAAGCTGATGACTCAATATTGTAACAAATACCAATATTGCAATTGATATGATCTTTTCTCACATCGATCCATGTTAAATTATTCTTGGCACTTCCATTACCCAATTCACGTATGTATAACATACGCGCTCTCTGGATGATCCAGTGTGACTTACTACATAAGGCAATTGTCTGATCCGTACGGCGTAAACCTCTATTCATCATCAGGGTCGCCTTCCTTGGGGCAGTTGCCATCTGTTACATAGATCGAGTACATTCTCACCTGATACGGCGCTCGACAACGTTGTTCACAAATTTCCATCGTCAAATATTATTCTCCATATCATCCGTATGGTATTGATCTCCAAGCTGTTCTCGCCCGGCCAGGCAATCTCCGAAATCAATCAACACAATGGACATTATCCTCCTGAACATGAATATACCCATCCCTGTTTGGCGCGTCCACATTCGTTCCTTTGGTTGCCAGCGGCCACATCTACAAGTCTTTTCGGCGCTAAGTACCTATGGTCGCTGTATCTTGATCGCCGACATTGACCTTCCGGACAATGCGCGGAATTACAGTTGCCCGATTTTATGCGGCTATCAACTGGGACCAGATCCTTCTCCTTTCGTTGACCAAGTCACATCAACATTTGATCGGTGACACACAGACGTCGGTCATGGTCCGCCCTGCCTGCAAGGACCTTTTGAAACTTTTTTACAGCGGCGTCGCAATGGATGTCATCCGCGAATCCAAAATGTTATATGAGCGCGCCGCAGAAGGCTACCCGATTGATGTGAAGCTTCGCGTTTTACTGTTCGAGACTGGGAGTCCGCGTCTCCAACGGACATGGGACGTAAGCTGTATAAGCTGGACTCCATCTGACAATTGTGGATGCTCAAATATACAGGATAAATTCCCATATTTTTTGATTATGTAAAAATATGATTTCTAGATCCATAACCCACTGGAGTGGTAACTGACAACTGCTTTTTTTTCTCGTTACCATCAACTTTTTTGGGTGCCGCAGTTGACGGTACATACTTGACAATCAGCCGAAGGTCAGGAAAATAAATATTGAAACACATTCCCCTAGGAAGTATTTGCGAATACCGATTTGTTACTGAACCGAAATTCAGGCTATGAACTTGAATCCTTGTCTCATCTCCCTGACAGCCTCCTGTATCTGTTGTCATCCGTTCTACCACTGAGGCAGTAGTACCAAGCCAGTGACTATATAGCTCAGGGAGCACTTCATTCATTCGTTCATTCTGAATGGAGCGAGAAACACTTGTGTGCATGGGTCCGACAGATCCGGACTTCGAAAAACACGCACGTCCCAACTTGGAAGTCGTCACGCAGCTGATACAAAACAACCCTCACCAGATGGGGCTCGCATAAGTATATACTATTGTTTGTTTGACGGCATAGTATTTTGCAGACATTGTTCGTAAGTAACTTTCTCATGGGGATGCTTGGCCCGTCCGAAATGGCACAGCAGTTGATCTTGATCTCCTTGGAAATCTGTGGGAGAGTCAAAACGCCACTTCCATCCCGAGACGAATTAGAAACCCAGATGGTGAATTCCAATAAGTACTCTAGTCTGATCATTCAAATATCGACCTGCTTGTAGTCTCTTCAACTCTTGACCACTCTGCTCCTCTCTCAGTACTGAATTACATTAAGTACACTAGCCGCATCACTCAGATACCGACCTGCTCGGAGCCTCTTCGGCCCTTGACCACACCTCTTCTTCCTCACCCCTCAACCGAGTGCGTTAGCGATATCACTTAGATCTCAACTTGCTTGGAGACTATTTGCCTCTTGACCACACCTCCTCACTGTTTCTCGGGACCATGCTCACCACCACTACCACCATGCGAGAGCGTCGTTCATGGACCTCAAAGGAGGATCAGCTTCTACGTGATGCTGTAGCGAAAGAAGATCCAGACAATCCGAATCCTTCGAAGTGGCACGCTATCGCGAAACATGTCCCTAACCGGACCAACAAAGATTGTCGTAAACGCTGGTTCGCCAAGATGGCCTCAGACGTAGTCAAGGGTGGATGGGCACCTGACGAGGACGAAAAATTGGTGAAGGGAATCGAGAAATACGGAACAAGGTGAGTTTTCGTGAACACGGGGCTCTTTCCTTCCTCTGACGACAGTGAGCCTTAAGATGGTCTCTCGTTGCTTCTATTGTTCAGACAAGAAATAGTGACCGTGAGCTTCATAAAATCCTACCTAATATCAATATCTCAGTCGAGAATACAGAATGCGCCAAGCGTTGGACGGATACGTTGAACCCAGCCATTGACAGGACAACGTGGACACCTGAGGCTGATGAACTACTTTTGCAAGCTGTCAACGAGCATGGCAAAGTTTGGACTAAGATTGTGAAGACTTACTTCCCTGGTCGAACTGGACTTTCGGCAAAGAATCGGTATGCCGGTTCACCCCTCGTTTGACTGAGAGTGAAACTCATGTAGATCAACAGGTACAACAGCATCACTCGGTTCAACGTTGACCGTGGCTCACGGTCACGTCGCAAGACCCCGGACCTCCTTCCCTATCTCAGCCACAGAAAATCGGAAAGTGTATCGTCATCGTCATCAAGTGTTTCTCCTTCCACACCCTCTCTCACTATATCTGATGTATCCCATTCACCATTCTCTTCGCCCATTGATTCCGCGTCCGAAACCTATCTATTCGACACCCTCTCATCTTGGCAAACTCCGTCACCACTGGATACGACAAACGACGGATTGTCATTCTTTCCCTCTAATAATGTCTTCAACATCAAAGAAGAGCCCATGCATACCCCATTACTCTCTATCCCACCTCACCAGTCATTTGACTCCCCCTTTGCCGAGGATTCTCATTTGATTTATGCTTCTTCTCATCCTCATTCCAGTTCCCATACTCTATCACGCGGCTTCTCTCGTCACGGAGAACATGCGAGCGATGGACCTGGCTTCTATCCAACGATCCCGAGTGAGCCTGGGTATCACCCTTATTCCCATTACTCCTCAGGGTCCTATCCTAGCAATGACCTCTCCACTCAAATGACGTTATTTGACTCCCTTAATGCACAAGGGAGCAACTCACATATTCAATGGAGTGGACCCAATTTTGGGGTTGGTCGTAATGACCGATCCAAACTGCCGAACTCAGTCAGTCCGGTTCATTCTGTCTCCGTCGGCACTAATTGACGCTCTTCTCCCATGACAGTTTGTTTTCTGATTCACTAGCGAGATAAGCTCCTTTCCCTTTACTTCTCTTCGTATCTTAGCACGAGCATCGGCGATTATCTTCGTAAAGTTGTAAATAATGGCCGGGCCATCTCATCTAAATAGATGTATTTTATCTACTTATAGGTACTACTCATAATCATTAGCAAGATTCCTTGTAGCCACAATAAAGATCCTTTTTGCATCCTACAAGCGTCAATAGAATCCCATCCAGTACCTGGTCTAGATTTCCTCTCGTAATACTTGAGAGATCTTGAGTTTTGACTTCTGCAGAATTAATCGGGAAAGCAACAATCATCTTACACATGAACACATGGGTTGCATCCGAAGAACCAGACGGGTAGGCTCAAAAGCCGATTTCAATACACGATGAACATTCAAAGACTCGCCGGTCAACGAGCGAGTCTAAATGGATAGCAGGAAGCTAGTTAACCGGTGAACCAAATATTAGACACTCGGACATAGTCACAGGGAGGTCGTACTCTTCTAGCAAGTCAGCTGAGCGAGTGTACAAAATGAAATATTCGCCATGAATGGCACACGGATGGGTCTAGGAGCGACAAGCCGTGATAGAGATCCCCGCAGTATCAATACATTCATCGTCCCTTAGTTAACAAATAATACTTGTCATTAACCTTCACCTTAACCCAACTAGGATGTGTCGTCTCACGCCTAGATAAGTATCACCTCAAACGCCAACCTAGACAAGGGCTGTCCAGCATATCAGATTCGCACGACTCTTTTCATTCAGTCTTCTACGCCACCTGCTAAGCTTTGTGGGTGCGTTCCCGTTGTTACGACAATATACTTTCACCTGAAATGTGATCAGCGGCACCTGATGTTATAGTTGCTCCAAAATACCAATTGAAGCTTGCGTGTGTAAGGATTGATGGAAATAATCAATACTTACATCGACCATAGTAACTAGGGACTGCGGCTTCTGTTATGGAGACTTGCCGAATACAACCGAGATCACCACAAATTCAAATCTACATAGTGTCAAGTGTCAAAAATCTTTGTCCTGTTTCTGTTCTGATATAAGTAAATACCTGTCGCGCGAATGATACCAGATGTCATTGTACCTTCAGGACATTGAGAGAAAATCTTATCACGTACAGCAAAGGATCGGTTCTGGGGATATCCTTGAGCTCTCATCCAAACAACATGTCAAGTAGAATGTCGGGAGAAGAGTGGATCGAAAGTCATTCTAACAGTGTAGGTGTCCTGCAATCGTTTCTTTGGAATCACATGCCTGCCCTCTTTGCCCTGCGGAACACTGCCAAGCGAGTCGCCTATAATAATGGTAGCTTGGCTTAGTTTGGCCGATCAAACGAAACAAGTGTCCACTGGCGGTCGGTTGAGAGCAATCGATAGACATAGATGATATACATCTCCTCACACATCAAGCGAAGCTGCAGAAAGTCTTAAAGAATGTCGGGTATCCTGGGAAAGTTGTTATATTCGTGTTGGAAAAGCGGCGCTTGCGTGCCTGCCGCCCTTTTTATTAGAGGTTCATGCGCCTGAATGTCTTGGTATTGCCTGCCTCAAAGAGTCAATCGGGAATGATATTGACGCTGAACCAAAGCGAGAAGACAGAGGACAAAAGGAGAATGCCGTAGGTAACCAATGGATTCTCATATCAGACCCCGAAAATCCTGATAACGAGAACCGATGAATGAGGCAAGCTGCATTGTGCAAACTTGAAAATGGCAGAAATCTGTGTTCCTGTTCTGGTTAACATCAAAAAACAAAGTCACAGATGAAAGTCGAGATGTGGATCAGTGACCACTTTTTCTGACCACTCTCACCAGTTACGGTCTCTGTTGCCCTCAACGCGAAAAAAGCGCACCTTGAATTTAATTAGCAGTCCAGACAGGGGTTTTATAGAAACGATGCATAGGTGATGGCAGCGCTGCGGAACCCGAGGAGTGGATTCAAGGTTGTTTGGTACTACATATTATGTAGTTGTTTATTTGAAGTTGAACGTTGTCAACTAGTGACGTTCACGATGCAAGGCAAATTTTCAGAGAGTTCAAGAGAGTTCAAGATTGGATGGTGTGTGCAAGGCGTGCGCTTGTCCTCGGGTCTCTCACGTCCTCCGGCAATATATATAGGCCTCGGAAATTTCTACTGCCGCCATGGACAGCAACAGAACTTGCAAAATAATGCAACAACCACATTAAACATGCATGGTGCGTTTCCTGATCATGTTGTGGTGAGAACAGGCCCAGAGCTAATTACGGCTCCCGCGAACATCGAAGTTCAGTACAGTAGGACTGATGAAGTCACAAGGGTAAGTATGATCTTAGATATTAGGGCGTACTCGTGAGCGTTTATGTCACTGATCATGATGGTCTCAACTTGCTGTACCCTGTGACCTCGTACGTCAAGGCTTGGGAACGCTACCAGTTTGAAAATGAGCCGTGTAAATTCATCATTTGTTGAATGGCACTCTATTTAGTACGAAAGCCAGATCGTACGGTAACGCCTTACTAGAGTCACCTACTACCTACTAGTGTTGGTCAACACCTTTGGCAGCGTGTTTCTGTCGGGTAATAGTCGGGAAAGTGTGGGGCGCATGACTCCCAAGTCAGCAAAGTCAGCATACATAAAGTTTTTTTATGTTATCTTTCCCCACATCGTCAAGTTTTACCCAATCTCAACACCTCCAAGAAATGGCTGAATTCAAACCTGTTCTCCTGACTCTCCCATCGTTAACGCCTTCGTTAGCTGTAGAGGTACGTGCATTGATCATCATCGCTCTTCTCCATGACGTAATCTTCTAAGTAGATTTTGCCTTTTGGGCTCACTCTCCATCGCATCATCGTGCAGGCTGATGGACGTGTAAGTCCCCACAACAATAGTCAGCGACTCGTATGTTCTGATCTCGCGAAGACGCACGATATCGTAATTGGTCCTGAAGACCCAGAAGGTCATGTCACCCAAAAATATGTCAACACAATCATAGGTCGATTTTCCAATCGAATCCCTGCTGGAACCCACGTCATAGAGAGGAATGGAGTAAAGGGACAGGTAACAGCGATAGCCAATGGTATGTTGAGGATGATATCTATTTTATTGGAAATCTTGAGTAACTATTCTCCAGAGGGCCCGAATGTATCTCTCCACGGTGGAATTACCGGGTTCGATTCGCTGCCCTGGACACAACTCAGCACAGAAAACCCTCCTACCCTCTTCACTGCCGCAGAACTGAGCAACTTGCAATCGCTGAACACTTCCTATGCCATCTTCCGTTTGATCTCGCCTGACGGTAATGAAGGATTCCCGGGAAAGCTTGTCACCGAAGCTCTTGTGGCATTGATCGGACCCGGCGAGCAAGAGCGCAACTACCGGGCTGCAGGAGAGACTCCATCGGAAATCCCTGAGTACGATCTCGGTAGTATCATACTAGTGTATCGCGCAAAGCTTGATGAGAAGGAAAAAATTGTCACACCGGTCAATCTTACTCAGGTGTGCCACGGTCCCCGTTCAATTCAAGGTCAACATAACACTCAACCTTGCTCTTTTTCGACAGCATTGGGGCTTCAACCTTGAGGCGAGCTTGCGAGACGGACCTTTGGCCACAGTGAAGGAACACACTTTGACTCTCAAAGTAATATCTATCACTAATCCATACTTCAATCCTGAAGTCATTTTTCTAACTGTCCTTACCAGTCTGATCGTGCTGCTAAATTGGGTTCAGATGCCCTTCCCACCCACGATTACCTCCTTGCATCAGAGCATCCAGAACATGGGCACTTTGCTAAAAAGATTGGTCATCAATCTCCAGAGAGGGGTTACGGTCAGTTCTCGTGACCTTTCACACATAGACCGAGTGTGTTCATCGCGATGACCTCATAACCAGACGACTTCTATTTGCTGCAGAATGAAGGAGCCAGCTATATTCCGACCCGTATCCCTCTGAGCTCCTTTAACTCTAAGCTAGACCTGGTCAAGGACATCGTTCTTCCTTCTAATGACGCACAGGGCAATCCTGCTCGCGGAACTCGTCCAGCGCCGGTCGCGGAGCTCTCATCTGCCAAGACTGGCATCAAACTTCTCTTCGATACCAATCGTACGTCGTGTGCCCATCGTCAATAGTCATTCAGGTTTGATTTACCAATGTACTATTAGAGCACGGCGTAATGTTTTACACAAACATCGGTGCAAACCCTGCCGTTGGTGCTCGTAAGAAGATCCACGGTGGGTCTGGCATCAAGGATCACGGCGACGGCTACAGTCCTGGAAGTACGTCTGTAGCTTGTTACATGAAACTTTGAGCTAAGCCCCTACATGCCTCACCTAGCTGCTGCATTCTTGGAATTTCATGAGGTACATCATTTGCCTACTTGTGTGTGTGTGTGTGGCTTAGTGATTCATATACTTTACTTTGTAGCCAATTTCCGCGTTTTTGGACCCGAAGAACAAGGACAAAGAAGACAGTCTCCTTACTACCGACGAGCTCTACCACAACTATGTTCGCCTTGATGTCAAGTTCAAGGAGGTCCCCCAGTAAAGTCAATCATGTTACTGGAATGGTCTTTTTATCCGATGTCATTTCTACCTAAACTTAAAATAACAGAAACTTAAATGACATTTATGGTTGTGTTCACCAAATTTGATATTCACATTGTTTATCTCGAGCCGTTGGTGCTTCAGATGACCATCCCATGTTTTTTCATGGTCAGTCTTGTACCATTTTTGTACACATTTTTTGAATTTCCATATGTAAACTCGAGTACAACTTTCCTGTCGTTTGAAGATGTTTACGTCGACCTCTCCCTGTTACTGACGTGGCGCCTAGGCAGTCATTGTTGCGATACTCTCGCTCACTCTTCGAACACCCCTCGTCGGGATTCGAAACCGCATCTCTACAGCTCCAAATGGTGAGTCATGTCAACCTCTCCAAGACACTTATCCCTTTGGGAATCACTGTCTGCGAACAAACACCTGCACAAAAGTATCCGCGTCTTACCATCGGGGAACAAACTACGCCGCCTGACTCAGAATAGTCCTGGATACCGCGTCTAGTAGTCTGTGAACCTCATTCTGTTTGTTGATCGGTTGACATATTTTCGTCGCCGCTCGCATCCCCATGGCCAATGCCGCCCACTGCATTTGTCGCGAGTCCAGGAAAAAATGTTTCCATACGCTGAATCATTAACGTATATATGGAAAATCGGCTCTGATAATTGAATTCAAAACTATAGCTTCCTGGGATATGCCAAATTGATAGTAGCCTCAGAATAACCTATAGATGATCGGTCCCGCCATGGGTTACATATCTTCCATAAACTATAGTCTTCAGGGGTCAACCGGTCACAACCCGTGATTGTATAAGAATGAATATATTATATCTGGGTTTTGACATTGAGTCCGGAATTGGCAGGCTGAAAGGCGTTTGGTTGACTGAGATTGGTTGAGTTTTCTCAGAGAGTGGCTCGCATGCAGGCGACTGAGACGAGCCGTTGACTTTGAAATTTTCTCCGACAATATCGATGTTGCCTGGATAGCGCTCAAGATCAGTAACCAAACTCGGACCTAGGCCGTTCAAGCCGCAATTTGGGACGAATATTCGCTACTCTTCCTCATAATGGCTGGATGTTTTGATTACAGCGCAGCTTGCAACGCAGATATGGCTCCGCCGAAAAGTCTGTAAACTGAATATAATAAAAGCTGTGACGGCCGTAAGTAGTACGAAGTTATCCCATCGAAATTATAAACTTTTATAAGATGGAGTCCCTTCCATTCATTTACACACTTTCAAGTAGTTGGCAAGAAATCATCTCCACAATCTAATTTACGTATGTTAACGTTCGATACTTATGCGCCTGAGCTGGGTTACGGTTACTTACCCTGACCCCATACCCCCGCGTTTTGGAAATGACCGCGAACTCGGCTACTTATTATTTTATCGCTGAGTTGCATTGTTATCTATTTATAAAAAACAAACTGCAGAGAAATACCTGTGACGGTTCGATAACACTGACAGATGATATTAAGTCACCCAAATGAGTGGCTCACGAGATTCGGACTTGAGCTTAACTGAAAGGTTTTACAGATCGAACTTCGTTTGGGGACCGTCGGGAGAAGGACCACCTTATTAGTTCTGACCGCTACGCACACCAAGTCTAGAAGATCGTTTCCCGTCATTTACGACTTGCTCTAGAAGCTATACAATATTTGATTTCAATCGCATCCTAACTAAGGAAGATACATACCGACTTCGTCGGAAGTCACATGAAACCAAGATGACTGTTTTCTTCTTCGCTTATGCCGTATGCAGTAGACTAGTCAAGGCTCAGATCGATATCGAGTATTGAAATGATAGTCGTGAACTGTTACTTTATTGATATGTAACTGTATATACCTGCGCAATTACTCTGGCCAATCATTGGCTATCACCTTGCAAAGCAAGGTCTTTCACCAGAAAGAACACATTTTAATACCACGCTATGTTCGCAGAGCTGGTGTGGCCCAAACGCTTGAAGTGGGAATCAAGATGGTGTTGCATGAGGCGGTTGCTACTCCAAAGTCTAAGTCAACGTGGCGACGTTGGCCCCTAAGTAAGTCACTGCTCAAGTCGTAAGTAAGGATGGATGGCTATCACGTGGCGTTTGAAAAATCTTGAAAACTGTTGTGCGATGCTTGGTATAGGCCCCGTGAAACAGCAAAGACAAACACCTCAGCCACATCGGGAAAGTTTGCATCAACGAGCTGCCCCTCGTCAACGTCAAGACTCCTCGAAGGCCCTGCTCAAAAACCGCCATGTAAGTGGCCGAATCTATGCTTTATGACCTCTAGAGTCCTATCAGAAGTTGGTTTGCGAAATTTGGATGGCGGGAAGGGGTTGGATGGACTCTGGAAGTTTTGGATGACGAGTAGCTGTTACTGACTTAATTGCCCTTTTCAGCCGGACACAAGTGCATATCTGTTGCAGTGCGTATGCAATCCTGTTTCCACCTGTATACGTGATGGGTTTATTCCCATTCCCTTGTCGTAGCTTCCGACCCAAGAAACCCTACCGCCCAGCATGATCATTCCTAAACAGAACAGACGCACCATCTATGAAAACCTTTTCAAGGGTGCGTTTGGTGTTGATTTGACGCGAAGAATATATTATTGACGGAAATACGTGGCTTAGAGGGCGTCCTAGTTGCTAAAAAAGATTACAATGCCCCCAAGCATGAGGAGCTCGATGTTCCCAACCTCCACGTCATCAAGGCCCTGCAGAGCCTGACATCGAAGGGTTTCGTCAAGACTCAGTTCTCTTGGCAGTGGTATTACTATGTTTTGACCCCTGAGGGTGTCGAGTACCTTCGTGAATGGTGCGCAAAATTAACGTTAGCCTGCGATCGCATCTCTCATTCTCTTATATTCCCACCAGGCTTCACCTTCCTAACGAGATCGTGCCCGCTACACACAAAAAGGCTGCTCGTCCTCCCCGCCCCGCTGCTGTCCGTCCTGGAGGAGGAGAGGGCGCTTACCGTGCTCCCCGTGGAGATCGCGAGGACTACCGCAAGAAGGAAGGTGGTGCCCCCGGCGAGTTCAGGCCGCAGTTCGCTGGTGTTGGCAGGGGTGCTCCCAGAGAGTAAGGGCGTTCTGGTCGAGTCGTACGCATTTTATATCACTTATGATGGCCCAAAATGTTTTATGAGCATGCACCATCAATTCCTTACATGCTTCTTTATGTCTAGTGCCTTTCAACCTTGAACGTTCATGCTGCCATAGTTTTGACATGGGATTCCTGCATTTTCCCTACGAGGCAGTGAACTATTGTTTCTCGAGTCTGAGTTGCCGGAACGATGACCCATAATCCGAGGGTCATCCATATATCTTTGTTTTTTTGTTTCTTTCACTTGGTGGCTTTCGTGGCTTTCTGTTGATTTTCTTCCAACCCGATAGGATAATATTCGAAGAATCGCTGTGACACCTGAGATATCTTCTTGAATTCCAGAGGAACTTTTGAGTGCTATCCTTCCCATCCCTTAGCAATGCAGACGTTCATCCTTCGCAAACACTTCTTTTCATGCCCAAAAACAACCCTCACGAGCCAACTTGAAAGACGGGCCGGCCGGTGACTGATCCCTCCACGAAAGAAACTTACCTGTTATATAATGCATTGCTCTCATGAGATATGTTGAAACGCCCCGATGTTCTTGCCATACTATACATCAAGGAACTAAACATGCTGAACATCTTTCACCCACGGTCAAACGCTAAGGCCCGGTTCTCACCTTAAAGCAATCATAGTCAATTCAAGATGGTTCGGGTCTCTTATGGAAAGGATGGTGGGAGGCGATCGTGGTTGCAAACCATCTCGATTCTCACTGAGTGGACCTTTTCTAGGCATGAACTCCATGAACTTTATTTATGTAAACGCTTTCTGGGTTTTGTATCATCAGATATCCAAGGACGGTCGAAACACACAGAATGACATTGATCAAGCAAACCGAAATGAATTGATATAGCTACCTTGACCAGCGAATGGCGCTAACTGCTCAGCGTAGTTCAGTCATTGATGCTTAGCTAGAAGATGTCGTAAGGCCGAAGGTGGTCAGAGCGCAATTCCAAGTCGTAGTGTACCTGCCCACGCCCCCGTGAATGGCTCCATTTTGAATTTAAGTTTGTTTTTGAGTTCGACCTGTTCGGATGGATACCTCTACATAGCGTTATTGCGTCGCATCCGACTCGGAGAGACTTCAGGCTCCGTCATCAGATCCATCCGTTCTCTCTTCTCATATATTATATAAATTCAGCCTGTCGCTTTTTGTTTTTTTTTCTCTCAAAATCCTTTTTCTTACATACTATGACCCGGCTGCGAACAACGCCGCATGTTGTACATACAGACTTCAGGGCAAACTTACCTCATGCGATTGATCTCACCCATACAAGGATTTTAACCTCCATTACGCGCAGATATAATAGAGTCGACTTGGAGTCGACGCATACGCCGGGCCGTATTGCGTTAACATGTCTTCGACTTTAGCAATAGTACCAATGAGTAGTAACCTGAATAACAGTAATACTGCCCCTAGGATTTCCACAATTTTAAAAATGGAACGCTACGCCGCAGGTTATTCGAATTACTAAGTAATGAATTTTGTCCCGTGAGACCTGAGCCTGATTTCCATCTAATAAACGGAAGAGATGTTTTCCCCCCGGCCCCGACGCCGACGCCGAGACGATGACTGAAGCCCTACATGATGATACTTACATACATAGTTCTAGATATATACCGCATAGAGAATTTTCGCTGTGGTACTATTCAAGCAAGTTAGTAAGATAACTATAAATCCAACCATTGAGGCAATTTTGATGTGAAACGGCCTGACAGTCCGTGCGTATAATCTTTTAACCGCTTTTCTGACCGTCGCTGTGAGTAACGAAATATGTGCTACAAGGCGTTAGATGCCTATATTTCATGTGTAAGCCACTGCGGCACACCAAACCTGGTTCTTGACACAGGTTCAAAGTCCAGAAAATGAGGGTAAATGCATTAGCTACCTCCAGCACTTTTATTGCATGTATTTGCCTCGATTGGTTTGAAGTTTGGGAGAACCGAAACCTTGCTGGAACTTTGGAACGGGGACACAAGTTCAAGGCCCAGGAAACGAGGGTGAATGCATTAGCTATTTCCAGCACTTCGGCGCATGTAGTTGCCTCAATCCTTTGGGAGAACCGAAACCTCGCCGAAACTTTACGCGTGGGTCACGGAGTCGACAACAAGTCGGCAGTCTCCAAAAAAAGAAAGTGCTTTTTCAAGTTGTGTCTCAGGTGACATTAATTGACGCCTCAATCAGTCTCGGGGACAGAACCTCGCTAAAATAAATGATATTCCGAGGAATGGGCTCGGGTTCTATGTGATTACGGCTAAACTGGTGTTTTCAAAGTCTTGCGACGTCACACGACACGGGTTGTGACTTTGAAGCCCGAATTACCCCCTTGTTATTTTGACTGTGAAACGCACCAAGGATTAAGTAGGGATCATTACTGCTGGAAATTATCAGGCACCGAGGACAAGGTTAGTGTACCAAGTCCCGGCGTGTCCGCGCACAACCTATGCCCGAGCACAACCTACGTCCGACTTATCATGGAGTTAGCAAGAACAGCGTGATCGGAATCAGCCGCTGCAATCCATCATCCGACGTCTGGCGACCATGATATTTTAACACAAAACTTCCAAGCGCGTATGTTATCCATCAGAAGCATGAAGGTAGAGCCGAACACAGACCAAATAATCAGAAGGGATAAACTTCGAAGTAAACTAAGATGTTCTTCTCAACGAAAAGGAAAAGAACAACCATAAGTACCCCCGATAGTTTCGAGATGCCGTAGCGGCATGAGAACCACTTGTCATGTGTAGAGGTCTACAAATATCTACTGTTGTTTTCAAGTAAGCACGGCCGAAGCGACTGATACACGCTAAAACCGATATTCATCCACGGAAAACACATATATCATGCGATGAGCTGCAGAGGCGGCATGACACATCGCCAACAATATTATTAGACCATATGAAAGGTGGCGAAAGGTCGAGCGCATCATGGTCTGGCCCACACCTCGATAGTAACCTTGTTTCCTTCCCCCATCATCTCACTGCTAATTTTGGTTTAGACGTATATCCTAGAGCGTGGTCCTGTTCAGAACAAAAGTGAGAGACCGTATGATCTACACTCAGAGAGGAAAAGGATCGGGCGACCAGATATTATGAACAATTTGTATTTCCTTTTCTGTGGAGAGCATATGCATGATCACGAACAAATATTGTTTGGATTATTTTGTAGCCGGAAAGAACTTCTCACCTCTTCACCATTCTTCACACCTAAAGGTGTTCCACAGTCATGAAAAACTGGACTTGCTCTCTGGCTCATAATAACTCACTCCGATAAAGACACCTTGCGCACCATGCGGCGATGGCCTCAACATATCCTTCATGGCATCTCAACAACAACCAAGGATGAAGTTCTTTGCAGGAAAGAAACATAGTATGAAGTCTAGTCTAGACGACAATGAGATTGTTATCTAGTTGACAACAGCCACTCTATGTATCAGGATGGTCCAGCTGTACACAACGTTAAAATATGCAATACTGGAACTCTGAAACCACACCTTTCTGCTTGCCTTTCTTTGAGCTCGGCAGTTTTTCATATGCATTACAATCCTCGTCTTTCTCTAATTCATATACTGTCTCCGACTGGCCCGACCGGACCTGAAGCCCAGCCCCAGATTCTTCGTGATTATGATCATCGTGGTCATGTGCATTTCTTCTACAACGTCTACGAGTGTTCAATGAAGAGTCTGAATCTGAATCTGAATCTTCCTCGCTCGATGATTCGTCGAAATTGCGTGGTTTGTGGTATATACAACAAACTTTGAAACAAACGTTCAATTGAACAGAGAATGTAGCATCGCAGATGTATATCTTACTCTTAGACGACTTTCGTCCACATCCCTCGTTGTCTACTACATCATCCTTCCACACAACCCGCTGTGTGTTTCGGGGTCCCGCTCTTAGACGAAGTGTGCCTATCGGGTTGGGGTTACTTGAAGAACCCTCTGGGCGAGGCGCAGAATCTGTTATTATCTGTGTTCGAGAGCCATCACGAGGAGCAGACGTCGACGATGTACTTGTCATTGTCGAGGTATGTAGTTTCAGCAAGGGGTCAGATGTTTTCATTGATCGGTTGCTTAGCGCTTAGCAATCATATCGCGTGATCTAAATCGAAGGTCACGTTATCTTGCGCGTACATTATCTTCGCGCGTTCGATTCTTTCTAAGTGCCCGGAGATCCCTGAGTATGTTTATAGGGGCCTTAGTTCGGTATCCCACCTCCTTTCCTCTCCAAACGCCATAAATCACCTTACCAGATTCATTGAAGCCGCCAAACGTTCGTTACCAATACACCCCCTAAGTACACCTCACGCGAGGCCCGCCCCATCCGATTTTATTAATCTATTCCAACATTGTATAATAACGGCACTCGTCTCTGAGCCCGCCGGTAGCACTGACCTTCTATAGCTCTGGTTGGAACCACGGCCCCAACACTGGCTCGTCCTGACCGGCAAGCTTTCGTCGCGATACTCCCCCACAACATAACCTGACCCAGCCAAACCTTGAGGGATTACCAGGGAAGAGCGGTTCAAACGACGCTGGGACGTACGCGGGGAGGTAGGCGTGGAATTCCGTTGCCTCGTAGAATACCTCTCGGTAGAACCGTACAGAATAGGTGTTTGCGCCGTACACATAAAAGCAACCTCGATATAGAATTGAAGCAAGCTGGTCATTAAAAAGAAGTTCCTTCACCAAAGTTGTCGTTTGGTGTATGGGGTATACTTTCAGGCTATCTTACTGTTACGTTCGATGCCAAGGATGGAAACACTCCAGCAAGATGGAAAGCTCATCTTTAGAATCAAGTTCAAATGGTCTTGGATAGCGAGTAAACGAACACAATGTTACACAGCAAGTACAAAGGGATGCGAGTGATTGGTATGCGATGGGTATGGAGCACTATGATGCAAAGATAGCCGAAAAGAATAAATATGGAGGTAGCATGACGAAAGCTGAATGTTCGATGTTACAAGAAAGCGGCGAGTCGGTAGAATGTAATACAGGTGTTGATGCGACGTCGGAGGCGTGATAGAAATGGAAACGTTAACGTTTTGGTAAGGACGGAGGAGGGCGGAGAAGGATAGCCGACGCTTATCCGTAGTAGATACTGAATAACCATGTCAGTCAACCGTTGAAAGGAGACGACGGAGTCAACTCACCCTCGCGACGTGGTGGAGATAGGTTGGAAATCTGTCCTCCCTGACTCAACAAAATGATGGAGCACATTCTCCCAATCGTCTCGGTTGTCCCAGGAAATCCTACTCAGAGAATCGACCTCCACGGGCATGACCTGCGAGATGGCACCACACTGGACGATGACCACAAGAGTCCCAATACCCCCGTTGTTACGACACCGCGCTTCGCGTTGTTGGATCTCTGAGATTACGAGGGGATCCCGCACATATGACAGAGATACAACATGAGTACCAGCGACAGAGAATCTGAAATGGAGGTGAGGATCATGTCTCCAGTTAGTCAGAACGAGAAGAGAAACTCACCGACGATGTGACTCAGACGACCGGTTGTGGTAATTGAGCTCGATGAGCAACGCGTTCTGACGGATGTTCGCGGGAATCCGTTTGGGCTTGAGTGCCTGAAAGCCAACCCATCCAAGTAGTGCGGTATGAGCAGAGACAAATTTTCGGAGACATTTTTGAAGTTCGGCGTCGCCGAATCCAGCAGCAGCAGACTGCTTGATGTTGGAAATTTGGCCTGCAGTGTGTTGGCAAATTGGTTTATGTGACGGCCAGTGCATTTTTTGACATTCTTGCGACTACAGAAGGTGGGTCAGAGACGACCACTGCAAAAAAGTCATTGACATACACAATATTGAGTTGTCATCTGGAGCGATTGAGGATCACGTCAGGATAATGATAAGGAAGGTAAAAGGACCGGGACATACGCAACCACCACAGAGTCTGAACTTGGCTGAGGGAGTCTCTGCCGCCCCACACTGGTCACAGATGCGATAACCCCTTGGTCTTTGCATCGTCATAGGAGGGGTGTAGTAGTTGGCAGCAGCTGGTTGTGTGTAGTATGTTGCCATTATTACCGGGAGGTAATTGTACGAGTGTACAAGCGTGATGTAGGCCTCGCTTCATTGTTAAACATTATATAGGAAATTTTGAAGGCAGTACGCGTGAACGTGTAAGTAATCGACGGATCTGCAGTTGAACAAAAGCAGAGACCGGCCACCCTCCGAAGCTTTTGTTCTTACCCTTTTCTGCGGAGCTTTTTTTGTCACTAGATCGGGCGTCAATAATTCGTGGAGTTGGAAAGACAATACAGCCATGGCGGAAGGCAAAGGCAATTTCATCCAAGTCACGAGGGGATCTCAAACAAAAAGCAGCCCTTAACCGGAGTTACCTAAGTAGGCTTCTTCATCCCCCAAACACAATAAGCGAATCGTTCCGCACAACAACAAACCTATAACAAGATCGTACTTAGCAGATCTTTGTTGTCAACAGCCATTCCTTATCGAAAAATTTTCATAGACGATCCTCAATGGAGTCTGGTATGTAACAAGATCGACAAAATAATCGCGACCATGCAAAATATTTTCCTCCTCCGCATGGTTCGGGGATGGGACTTTTTTCAGGCCAAATGTCCCAATAAAGGAAGTCTCCTGAAACATCTTCGTCGCCTTGCTTCGTGTTCTGATGCAGTCAACGTTTGAAATTTTGCTTAGCCCCTGAATCTTCTCTTTATACATTCACACTTTCACAACTTATCTCGCCCGTCTATTCGGGACATGCGTTCAACCTAAATCTTCGGCTTCGTACATGGACGCACATCGTACAAGTGGATTCCAGGGTCGCGCACAGCACTTCGGGCCCTGTGCCAAATACAACTTTGCGTATTTGAGCCTGCCGAAAAATTCATATTGAGTCGTCGCTTAATCCATAATGGACGAAAATACCTGACCAGACTCCCCCTTCTCCATCGCCATTCGCTCTCAATTCGACCCTCATGACACAACACTGCGTACGGAAAAGATTTTCCTTTAGGACCTATTTTCTGGCCGTTCATCAATATACTAGCCTGATTTGATTTGATTTATCAAAAGGTTGGTGATATCCTCTGGGACTTAGACTGAGCATCAGTCTGAGCTTGCACTGCTTTTCTCCTTCCTCTATCACGCCAACACATGATAGATGCTGCTGATATCTCGTGCAGTGCATCACTCCGTATCGTGTCCCGTCTGTCTGCACGTTTCGCATCAAAGATACGCCTTCAAGTGATTCGTGGGCGCAGATCTGCTGCGAAAATTCGACTTTATCATGCTGTCCTCTTCACACAGGCAATTTCGCGTATGTTTCTGTCTGGTCAACTATTCTTGTTTCAATCCCACTACGCACCAGCAGGGATGTTGGTAGATCCACACGAAGTCATTCCAAGGGACTCCGAAGACTTCGCTCGTTCTAATCCAAAAAAAAAAAGATGACAATCTGTCCTCACGTCTAACGACAGTACCTGATTGACGACTGTCAAATGTCTCTTCCGAGCCCACACTAGTAAGCTCCAACAACTTTCTTGAAACCCGCATTGCCTTGTGTCCGACGTGATCCTGGTTCTCAAACGCAAGATGAACCCCGTTGCTCCACCTCTGTGGACCATGATTAGGCCTAAGAAGGTTGCATTATGTCTCCTGTGTCGTGTGCAGGCAGTGTATCCGCTTTGTCCATCAAACTCATGTTGGGAATCCTTATCGATTTGATGCTCCTCGAGTCTTTCAAACCTTGTTGCAATCTACGCGCCGGAATCTATAGTATACTGCGTCTGAGTCATAAGATTTGTATCATGATCTTTACCAAATTTCGGACGTTGGATGGAGCCTTCTGAGTGGGCTGTCCGCGGCCAAATGCCTGATTAACTTGCATTCATCGCGCATTTTAACATATGTGGCTCGTTGTAGATGTTTGGGTGCCATGCTGTCAAGGCATCACATGCGCTCCGGGCCTAGGGTGTTTGGCCACGGTGCATCCCGATTCTTACCACACGTGAATTGAACGATAGTTACTCATCCAAGGCCACTCAGTCAACTGCGCTCAACTTCAGTGTTCCTGGCAGATGGAAGACATCACTCTGTCCGTGTACTAGGCTTGTTCACGCAGCCCTGTTCTATTTTTCACAAAGGCACGTCCCAAAATCTGCTAACCCTCATTGGAATCCACCGAACGATTACTCACACGGTCTCAGGGTGAATACAACGTTCTCTTCTTCTCCAGACTTCAAGCCTCGCCGATTCGAAATCGCGATTAACATCGGGCATACAAATCTTCCTTATGGTTGTGCATTTGCCCTTGACACTTTGAAGCTCTCCTTTCACTCTCAACCTCTTCAATGTCCAAGGTTCGTCATTATCTTAACACATACCTCTTCTTTCACCAGGAACATATCGCGTAAACGAATCAGCTTCTACGGCCTTAATTTTATCCTTGCTATCTTTGTCTAAGCTCCTCAGACGCCTCAATGGCAGCTTCCGTGGTGCTCGGTGATGGTGTATTCAGTATCCCTGTTCACTTGACCCACATCAACTGTATGTTCCTTCCGTATGGCCATTACTCAGAGTTGTAGACTCGATGGGCACGCACAAAACGACAGAGTCAAAACAATCATGAGGATGACACACCATCTTCAAGTTAGGCATATTCAGGTACTTCCACCATATCTATCTGTTAAATGGACTTGCAGGTATCTTCTACCATGAATTAAAAGGCAGCTTTGATTCTCAATTGTCATGGAGTTCCAGTCACTGAGATGTCGAGCATCTCGTGTGCTCAGCTGAAATTCCATTGTTTTTTTTTTCGGGGGGGGGGGGAACGTTCAGCCCCATTGGAGACGGAAGACGGAGAAAGCGAAATCGAAGGCATGGAGAAATTGAGTCTGGGTCCAACAAGCACTTTTGGTAAGTAAGTTATATATGGTGTCCTTCGAATGCCTTACTAGTTGCATGTGCTTCCAATAACGAACCCTTAAGGACTCGGAGATGCTGTTGCACCGTGCTCATTCTGTTTTTGCTGATGTTCTTCGCTTCTATTCTCGTACTCCACTCTCGGATGTGGAAGTACGAATTCCCCCTTCACCGCATGATCTCACTTTCTTTGCTGCAGATCAGTACAGCGCTGGACATATCACCCATCATACTTTAATGGTGATACTCAAAGAGCCTACTACCCGGGAGGGTCGGCCTACACTTACAAACATGGACTGCGAGAGATTTTACTCTCCAGACGAAGATGCTTTTATCACGGCCCCCATTTGTGTAGAACTATGTGGAGCGGAAGCTCTACGCTTGATACAGAGAGATATTGCCCTCAACAGCAAAGGTACCGGGGCTCGCGTTACAGAAGCGTTGATACAATTAATTCCAAAGGCATGAAAGAGGTCACTCTTCAGTCATCGATGAGGCTGCAACCCTGACTACTTTTTCCGACACCTGGATCATAGGCGGCGACGGGGGTCCCAATCGTAGATGGAACTTCGAGCGTATCGAACTTATCCTACGCCAAAGAGCCCATATACCTCTCCGGCTGAGCCCCCTCATCCAATGGTTACTTGATGTCGAAACGCCTTAATCCAAGGACACTGATCCTGCCCTTCGCTGATCACATGCGTGTGTATGTGCTTCTGGGTTGCCGCCACTGCTAGTTCCAGACTTATCTCTCGACCCATGATTTGCCGTCGGAGGCTGACGATGCTGCGTTGGTTGCCTTGAAAGAGTTTGAAAATTCACTCATGATCATTGTGACGCTCTATGTCATTCAGCCCTCGAATCGTCGAGGGAGAGAAAGAAATAAATGTAGGCTGCAAATACATACTAGTAACCTCAAGGGATCCATCGGCTCACAACTGGCGAAACTCCTGAAGCTTAAACCCGTTGGACTCGTAACATGTTACCACACTGATAAATAGGCTATTAAAACGTTTCTACTAAGCGGCAAGCAGCTAAGTATATTGGAGCAAAAAGATGATACCCACTATGTGGACTCAATCAGCTCCCATACAACGCCAGAACTTGACCGAATCTGGCCAAGTAGCTGCTACATGGTCCAAAAATGCAAGAGCCTTAGCAGCAACCTGACCCGGGCCCCGGGCCAGTCATCTCGGCAGCCAGAATCCCAGTAACCAGGATGATATCAGTGATTCTACCTTGAATCATTCTCTTTTGACCTCTCATTCTTATAATTCTTCACAATATTCTGGACCCACATACATACATACATACTCTTTGTGCCTTTGGCACTGTACAGCCACTGGCTTCGGAAGTTAAATGAATACATAGATATCATATTCTTCGGAACAGTTCAGCCGATCAGATCAGATGATGACCCGGATTCCTTACTAGTACGAGATATTTTTCTTTCCTTTTCGATGACAGCGCGTTGAAAAGATCAATAGACGTGTGACCGAATCGATACGACAACTTCGATTACTACGAGATCCCTCCCACTGTACACCAACTATCCTTTCAAGCGGCTCTCCCATCTATTCCCGACACTATCTTGAAAATCTCCTCAGTGGTCGAAGATGAATCCGGTGCTTGGTTCTGAACATTTCCTGGCTCTGCCTCGGCCAAACATTCTTGTCGGACCGCCTAGGCCTGCAGGTGTCCCAGATACCACAACTTTGGCTGCCCATGATTTCGATGTTGATACCCGGACGGGCTTCATGCCTCCGCAACCACCTCCCTCACGCCTTCCTCTAACATGGGAGGCATGGGAACATACTTTGGATGAAGCTCAAAGACTGAAATTGCAGCTTGGAGATACCCCGGAGCTTCCCGAGCATGAGCGAGTCAAGTCCGAGTCATGGCGGAATCATGTCCGAGATGTATGTGCGAAGATGATAATTTTCCCTGAGTAAAGCTGATTCTTACAATCATTTTAGCTTGAAATTATCACCATCGATGACCTGAAGACGTCCGAACTTTACCTCCGTCGTGCACATCACGTTTTGGGATGGATCCTTCACTTTTACATCCATTCTCTACCTCCCGA
>JAGGAX010025050.1:0-52784 GCA_017657335.1 Termitomyces titanicus | reverse complement strand
ATACTGCTCCTACCCATTAGTAGTACATTTGAAACAGCTCATATATCTGCTACTGGAAGTACTTCAGATATGATCACATTAGCACATGATGAAGCAGATATGAATGATAGTCAATTAATACTTGTTGATGAACTTCCAGACTTGGATCTAGCCATTACATTTCCAGCTGGAAATTTACAAACAGGACCATCAGAGTTTACATCATTGCCTGGCCCTGCAACTATGGCTAGTTCCTCTACAGTCATCAGTGAACCACAATGTAAACCACACAAACATGTTAAATCATCAAATCCAGCTTTGCCTTCATCTTCAAATGACTTTGTATTCTTAACTCCAGGGCAAAAAGGCAGGTGCTGCAAGTTGTGCCAAGCTGCAGGACATGATGGATCTGATTACCCTGGTATGAATAACAGACAACTATGTAAATATAGGTATGTCAAGCAATTTGAGAATTATTTTGCTGCTTTTGCTAAGATTTAGTCATAGGAGTTGAAGAGAGGGTTTAAACATTGATTTCAATCCCAATACTACAATGGCTATGCTTATCAACAACTGTGTAATTGTATTTTTCTTGCAAATTTATTGAAAATTCAATAAAAAAACCAGTTTGGCCTATTTAAGCTATGAAAATTGGACACAGAGCTAGGCCCATAGGGCCTGGCTAATTTTTGATTTTTTCTCAAAATTTGGGGTCTGTCCCAGACACTGCACCACAGCCAATAGTTACTCGAGCCCTACTCCCAACCTAATCCTTTTACTTTTCTGCAGCAAAGAAACACCTTTGGTATTCTAAGCACGGAATGCACTTATCCACCTGGGGATGAAAGGTATGGATGGAACTGCCAGGGATTTCATGAACCAATGCGTTCTCAGAAATTCTTGATCTTTCTGGAGGCCATTGGGGTCAAAGGGATGGAGCATAACTATATAAATGCCCACTCTGCAGGCTCAGCACCAAATTTGGGTATTTGTCAGGGATACATACATAGCCTATTGCCAGTGTGCTTTTGAGTGTGATCTACGTAGTATGGGATACCGCAGCCCATCATGATGACATCACCAAAGGATCAAGGAAGGATCTAGATATGTTTGTGGTTGGAACAGGAGGTCCTTACAATCACTTAGTGTTTGACAGTTGACACAATGAGAGCGGAACAAATGACTTCGTTGGTACATAGTGGTCATGCACTGGTCGAATAGGACCAGGAAACAAGCGACTTGTCTTTAACCTGAGATATTTGGTGAGAATGAGTCTAATATGAGTCACGACAAGCTCATATATACTCCTTTCGTCTTTGCACCATGACTAAATTGAATGGTCAAGTCATCAAAATCAAATCTTTTTTGTCCGGGCTGAAAGCATCCGACGTAACGCACTGCTGGTGCTGGAGAATGTTTCCATTGGAACTAGTGTAAAAGAAACCTGTTATGCCATTTCTTTCACACATTTTTCTCTTGTAAAAAGACTTTGAACAAAGGAAGATGCCTTTTTCTATTGTAAAAAGCTAACAAAGAAGTGACATAACAGGTTTCTTTTACACTTTTTCCAATGTAAAAAGCTTCCAGTGCCAGCAGTGACGACCAAAGGTCTTCCGAATCCCGAGGGAGAGAAAAATAGCGGACTTGTCGGCCCGGACCGTGACTAATTATGTCTTCCACAAGCCTGAGTGACATCCATTTATCCTCACCTGTTCACTACTGTCCAGGAAGCACTCTACTGAAGTTGCAGTGAGAAAAGATTACACATTCCATTTGTGTTCATCCTTCGGCGTTCCGTATGTGTTCCGAACGGTTCATCAGAAAAGCTGGATTGAAAACATTTCTGTCCAAGGTCATCTGGACATCCCGAAACCAAATGGCTTCCAACATACCCGATCGTTCAATTCAGATTTGTGCTGATAGAGGCGGAACTTTCTGCGATGTTCACGCGTACGCATAAATTCCACTGATATCTTTATCTCCTTATTCTCAACTTGTTTCTCTCAGATCATATCCTGACCCCGAGAGCCCTGAAGAAAGGAAAGAAATCGTAGTCAAACTTCGTATGTTCCTTCTGAAATACATCGTGAGTCTTTGTACTTAGGATCGGCTAATTTCCGTGGGTTTCAGTTTCACAGGATCCCGGGAATTATATCGACGCGCCCACAGAGGGTATACGGCGTGTACTAGAGATAGTCACAGGACAAAAGATACCAAGAAATTCAGTACTCAAAACAAATAAAATAGGTATATCCAAACCTCCTGGTTTTAGACTCGCGATGTCGACTGAAGCCTGCCTTAGATTACATCCGTCTATCTACGACTGTCGCTACAAATGCACTACTTGAGCGTAAAGGACACAAACATGCACTTCTGATTACCCGGGGGTTCAAGGATCTCCTCCTAATTGGCAACCAGTCACGTCCAAAGATCTTCGATCTAAACATTCGTCGCCCCTCGCCTCTGTACTCAACGGTCGTGGAAGTTGACGAGCGTGTGACACTTGTGGGATACACGTCTGATTCACAGGCCGAGGACCACGCTGTACAGTTTGATCAGGATGGGAAAGTGACGAAGGCGTATAGCGGGAAGGGGTGGGATGGTGAGGGCTACGCTGAGGGTCCAGGGGAGATCGTTAAAGGTATTTCTGGAGAGGCGGTCCGGATAATGAAACGACCGGGTGAGTTCGTCTCATTTCTACCACAAGAAATCTCTTGATGGCACTCTCACAGACGTCGATGCGGTCAGACGAGATCTCCAGAGACTCTATGGCGAAGGATATCGCTCTATTGCCATCGTTCTCGTCCATTCTTATACGTTCCCAGACCACGAGCGACTCATCGGAGACCTCGCACGTTCAATTGGTTTCACCCAAGTCTCAGAATCAGCACAATTGCTCCCCATGATCAAGATGGTACCACGAGGAGTGTCGTCGACTGCCGATGCATACCTTACGCCGATCCTTCGCGAGTATCTCGATGGATTCTTTAAAGGGTTTGACGATATGCTGAAAGACGGTCATGTCAGTGGTCCGAGAGTTGAGTTCATGGGAAGCGATGGTGGTCTTGTTGATCTCGATAACTTTTCTGGTCTAAAGAGCATCCTGAGTGGTCCAGCAGGCGGTGTTGTCGGGTATGCGTTAACGAGCTGGGATCCGAAGAGGAAACAGCCTATCATAGGGTACGTCTGATACCAGTGACATTGAAAGACCAGTATTGATATTCCTTCTTTTTTCAGCTTGGACGTCGGAGGAACTTCAACAGATGTTTCCCGGTTTGACGGGAGATACGAAGTCGTCTATGAAACCACCACGGCTGGTGTGACGATCCAGTCTCCTCAGCTTGACATTAATACCGTCGCTGCCGGGGGTGGTTCCTGTCTGACTTTCCGTAACGGTCTTTTCATGGCTGGACCGGAGAGTGCTGGAGCTGAACCCGGGCCTGTTTGCTATCGGTAAGTACACACGCATTCATTAGCTGGTAGTGGGCCTCTCGATACTGATGTATCATCCAGGAAAGGAGGGCCACTGGCAGTCACCGACGCGAATCTTCTTCTTGGGCGTCTAATTCCAGATTACTTCCCCAAGATATTTGGAAAGTCGGAGAAGGAATCTTTGGATATGGACGCGTCCCGAGTCGCCTTTGAGAAACTTGCAGAGGAAATTAATGCTAGCCATGACGGGGAGTTATCTCTTGACGAGGTTGTGTATGGGTACGTTCCTCGTCTCTTTCAGCTTTTCTCTGTTTAACTCATCATATCCCAGGTTCATCAAGGTTGCAAATGAGACGATGTGCCGACCGATACGCGCATTGACTGAAGCGCGGGGTCATGCGACCTCTAAACATATGTACAGTTTCAACCTTTGAGCTCGTTGTCTGCTTGTTCATCTATACCTTTAGATTAGCCAGTTTCGGAGGTGCTGGTGGTCAGCATGCTTGCGAAATTGCGAGACTCCTCGGCATCCAAACAATCCTGATTCACCGATACAGCTCCATCCTCTCGGCTTATGGATTAGCACTCGCAGACAGGTATACTATCACAATTTCATGAAACAACTGAACGGGCCACTAACCCGTATTTTCAGAGTCTACGAGCTACAAGAACCATCTTCAACGTTCTACACCGCCAACAACAAAGTATCTCTGATCGAGCGCCTGGATAGACTGACAAACGATGTGAAGACCGAGCTGAAAAGACAAGGCTTCGATGAGAAACGCATATATATTGAGCGCATGCTGAACATGCGCTTTGAGGGGACAGATACGGCGTTGATGGTTCTGGCGCCACCTGATGGAAATGAAGACTACGAAGCCGCATTCTATAAAGCGTATAAGTCGGAGTTTGGCTTTGTTCTCGAGACTAAAAGTATCATCGTGGACGATCTCAAGGTACGTGCCATTATAGCCCATTATCACTTGGTTTCCTTGACATCGAGATAGGTTCGCGGGATCGGAAAGACATTTGACAACCTCGGGGAGTCTGTCTATGCCGAGGTCGCCAGATTGAAAATCAACCAAATTGACAAGTCCAAGGCAGATTCCACATATAGCGTGTATTTCGATCATGTTGGCCGGGTGGACGATACACCCGTTTTCCTGTTGGATGAACTCTCAATTGGCGATACTCTTGAAGGACCTGCGATGATCATTGATCAAACGCAAACCATTGTCCTTGTTCCTGGTGCTCGTGCTGTGCTGACAAGTAAACATCTGTATATCACCTTGGACCCGTAACGACCTTGAATTCTGACTTGTACTACCAACTCAATTGTACGTACTGATGCATGTCAGCGTCTTGATTGTTGTATTGTAGGTAAACACGGAATAGGAATATACCTGTCTGGAGAACATGTTTGTCTTTCTTTCTATTGATCGTCTGGCATACTTACGAACACACTTTCCATATGTATATCTGCATAACTTGAAACCTTGACCGAACTTGGACCAATTCCCTTCATCCGGCCCTGAAGTGATTGCCGATGGGGACAGCCACAAGTTAGAGCTGCAGCCCTGCCAGTGTTACATAGTGATGAACTTCACTTACAACAGGTGTCTGTTCTGTTTGTCGTGCTATTTTCTGCACCTCCGTATAACAATTCATATACACTAGCATATCACAGGTTACTGGGGCTTGCCCATGGAATGTACGGTCTTCACCCTTCGATCGACAGTTGCCATCTCTGCCAAATACGGCTGCCCCGGTTGCTGATTTGACCAAATTTACTCCGAGTTTTCTACCCCTGGATGAAATGTTTCTGCGGCATATCTCTTTCTTATTTACTTCCATCCATCGTCACTGGGCCAAATCGTAGGCCATGCCATTCCTTCAACGCAGCCGCTCTCTTGGTCCGACACACTTATTTTCTTCTCCATCCGAAAATGCTCTCCCAGCGACGGCCGCGATCCCTTTCCCACAAGCAGCAGAAAACATTAACGTCGTATCTCGCCCACATATAATGTCTTCCTTTACCAGAGGACGCAGGAATCCTGCAGGTACAATCATCAGACGCGTCTCGACAATGCTGAAGAGGCGAAAGCGGCCTGCTTTCGCCCCTCTCAACGTACAAACCCCCTCGGAATCGCAGTGGAAAGTCATCCACGAATCTTCCTTCACAGATTCAGACATATCATTTGATGATATCCGGCGGCCAAGTGGACTCGGCAGTGCAGCATCCATATCCTCTGATCACTCTCCCCCCTCCTCTCCGTTTACCGCAGTCGACAGAGATTCGCCTTTTCAATCCGCGACGAAGAATCGTTACGAGAGATCGCGGGCAATCAGCTCTCCTCACCCGCAGCAGTCTCCAGAGGCTCCCGAGATTGGTGCAGTGCAACGATCAGCGAGCTACATAGCTCGACGCAACAGAGATTGTCCGCCACCGCCGATGCCGTTTGAAGTTTTGATCAATATCCTGACGTTTACTCCACGACATGCGGTCGCATCTCATGCCCTGGCTTCACGCAATTGGTGTTCCGCAGCGAGAATAGTCTTGTATGAGTCTGTCGAACTGTGGTCTCTCCGTCCTGAACAAGTCGAATTGTTGGTGACTTTGTTGGCTTATCGTCATGACCTGGCTGACCTCGTGAGGTCATTTGAATGTCATACATGGCCTGATTTTTTTCCGCCTTCACCTAACATCGACGGGCCATCGTTCTCCCTGGCTTTGACCGCGGTTTTCACCGTCGCATTCCAGAACATGCATCTGATCACATCCCTCGTCCTTCCTTCGTTTGATCATACTTTCCTTCGACATCACAGTGCGTTTGGACTCAAAAAACTAACGATCCTTTCCCGTACAATGACATCTAATGAAACAACCCGATTATTTGCTTGGTTAGACGGTCAAACTAATATCACTCATCTCTCATTCCCTAATCTACTGGACTCGAACAATACCCTTTCTGAATCTACTACCATACCCAAGAACTCTCTATCCCTGAATTCTGTCCTCACAGGTTACTCTAATATCTATAGTGCTAGTACACCAGTCCTTACTTCCTCCGAATCCCCATCTTCACCCCTCCCTCCATTTTCTCCCGCCTCCCCTTTCAACTCCCTAAACCTCCTTCCCGCTCTCACAACCCTCGTCGCGACACCATTCATCATCACCTCCCTCACTGCCAACAGATACAACGCTCTCTCTCGGCCCCTGCAGCACGTCACCCTCAACATTAACAATACCCTCTACACAGGCCTCCGGCCCTCGGCCCTTCTCACCCCGTTGCACGGAATCAATACCCTGGTTTTGAAATTCAGCAACGCAGTAGACAGGCGGACTATCGCGAAGGTGCTTGGCGCTTGTGCAGTTTTGACCACACCACCGGCAACAACACTGTCGTCGTCGTTGTCCTTGTATTCAAGCAGAAGTAGCAGTAGATCGAATGCTCTCCTTCAGAACCTTGAATTTCAGCTGTCAGACTCGACAGCTGGAGCAGACCGGGTAAGATCTGGTTTGCTGTCAAGCATGCCGAGACTAACATGTACCACTATGCAGGCCCTCTACAAGGCAATCTCGGCTTCTATCTCTCGTTATCAAGGCCTCGTGCGCCTCAGCTGTTGTTTTACTCCGGACGTGTCTCTGGAACTCGCCTCAGAAGAGTCGCCCTTGCTCATTGATGATGACAATGGTGACATCACCATGTGGACGAAGCACTGTCCCTCTTTGCAGGCGGTGACATTACTTTCTGGGGCGACATTCTTCTTATTAAGCAAGGGACCTTTATAGGACTGTTTACAACTGTAACTACATATACAATATGTTACCGAGACATAAGGAGGACGTTACGATAGGTCATGAGAAGGAGAATCGTAATCTACACGAGAAGGAGAATCGTAATCTACACGAGAATGGATCAATCAAGAAAAGAGTAAGAAGAATCATAGATAAGATAGAAGGTTTCCGGAATGAACGTGCTGAAGAAGCGATGTTTGAATACTTGAAGGAAGAAAGGGGTGGGTAATATAAGGTCATATCAGGTCATAAGTTTCTTGAAGAGGTAAGGGGTGAGATTCCTAGAGCAACATGGAGTTCGGCAGACTCAGCAAAGAAGAAACGATGCTGTGCCGAATCGGGTGACCGGAGCATTGGTAAACTTTGCTATAAAGTGAAAGTCGGCCGAAAGCACAGGCTCCGGTTCCCTCTCCCTGCACATCGTCATCGTCCTATCAGTTCAATCCCTGGAAGCTGAATCAGAATGCGAACGCACAACACCTCCAAGACTGACTAACTCACCGTTAGGAGCTTTCACGTTGAGGATTATATCCAGACGGAGGGCGATAGTGTTTCCTTTCGAAATCGGACGAAGTTCTCGTTGTCGATGTCCTCTGCTGGGAGTCCGACAGCCTTGGGGGCATCGGAGAAGTACGCGGATGCATCGTAGGAGTAGAATGTGAGGTCAGTTTGCGAATGGGTGGCATCTGATGGTACGGAATCTTCTGCCCAGGCGGGATCCCAGTCGCCGTCGCAGCTGCAGACGGCGGCTTGTTTTGATTACCGCTTGTCGTTGGCCCGGGTGTCAATGCCGACGCCGATGTCGATGCCGATGTACCCATAGACTGATCGCCGTTGTTAAGAATGTCAGTCGAAGGCATACTCAGGCGACTGGTGGGCTTCCGCTGAAGCGCCAGCTTATCCGGTTTTCTAGGAGGCACAGGATCATCTCTACGCTCAAATGGTGGGGTTCCACGCAAGACGCTTTTATCATTTGTCCCGTCGCCCATGATCACATCTCTGGACCCCGATGCTGCAGGTGTTTGTGGCCGTCGCTGCTGCATAGGCGACGAAGGGCTCGATGCCTTCGAAGAATTCGCAGAAGGCCGAGACACAAGAGGGCTCCTCAGGGTACTACCTATCTGGTCGACCTGGAATTGAAAATGCGCTTCATGATCTTTCGGTGTCGAAGGCTGAGATTGTTGGGTCGGTTGACGAGAACGAGAGCGCGGATCCACAGCGATGATCTGCTTGGCCTCCCAGATTGGATCAAGTCGGCTCGAGGGGACTTGGGGAGGGGACTGGTGCGAGGTTACAGGGGAGTTTCTCAGTTCTGGCTTAATATGAATATTGTCTCCTGGTTTGGGGGGGGTGGATCCGGTTGAAAATGGTTGAATTTCGTGGTCATCGTCAAAGAGTTGAGACGCAAGACGTGATGGAGGCCTGGAGAGAGTCGAGATGGAAGACACAGTCGAGAGCGGTGCGGGAGTAAGAGAAGGATTCGAGACGGAAGCTGGAGTGGTTGGCATGTATGACTTTTCGGGTGCCAGTCCCTCTTTTTGCTGGGAGCTGGCACCCTTGTTCCGTGTCGCCGACATTAGTACAGCACCCGCCGTCGTGGGATTCTTCGTTCTGGTCGACAGAGAGGGTTTCATAGTAGGTTGACCAACCTGCGTCTGGTTCACATTTTTCAATGTGGAGCTTGTGGTTGTCGTGGTCGCCCTCGTTCTCACCTTAGTCTGTGCTCTACTGGCCGAACCAGATGCCTTCGCTGCGACAGACCCTGATATCGGCCGACGAGAAGTAACTGGCACCTTTGGTGGGCTACGCTTAACCACAGGACCGTCATCATCATCCGAGTATTTGAGGGGTGGTGGCTTCCGCCTCTTCGTCAGTTGAGTACCAGCTTCAGGAGAACCGATATCATAGTAGTCGTCGTCGTCAGCCTTAGCAGGTCGTTTTCGTTTGGGTGTCGCTTGCACAGTGCGTTTGAGACCGGTGGAGGCACTCGGCACGGGAGTTTCCTTAACCGCGGGCGTTCTGGCGTTATTGGGCAGCATAGGACGCCTGGTGCTGACATTCAAACTCTCGCCCTTGAGGTTGATGGAATGCACTTCTTTCGTCACGAACGCAAGGAGCTTCTTGTACAACTTGGCCGCCGTGTCGGCTTTCACGAGGTCCTTCATCTTCCTCACCGCATCTGCCAGCTGAGCAACAGAATACTTTGATTTATGCAAATGAATCATGATACCAGCCATGACAAAGAACTGAGGCTGGATGGATTCGAACACGTCCATCAACTGCGGGCTTTCGTGAATCTTGTTGAAGACATCGATGACATGCAATGCATCCAGACAAAGTTCGTCAGGGGGTGCAGTCTTGAGACTAAGAAAGGTTTCGACGCGCCCGAGCGTGACATGGGTGGCTGGGAGTTTCTTGGAGTTCTCTCTGATCATGACTGCGATTTGCCCGAGCATGAAAAAGTCTTTGCCTTTCGCCTTTTCCCAACCTAGGAGCACCTGGAGGCCTGGGCATATCCGTCTGTACATATCCCGAACCAAGTCGGCGTAGGGACCGTTGACAGATTTCAAGCGTTCTGGTGCAAGAATCAGAGTTGACCATGGGGCACACGAGTTCGATAGGTAAACACTAACCATGGCTAGATAGAGCAACACCGTTCTGGACTCGCTGTTGAGATTTGGATGTCAAGTGGGTGCACTGAAAGAGATGTCGGAAAACCTACTTGAAAGACCTCGCGTTCGTCGTGCTCAGGTATTGCCGAATATCTACAAGTCGAGATTGTGGTATGATCAAAGCGTTGCCGCTGCGCCTTAGTAAATGCGAAGCCCTTCTTGCCTGCAGCGACTTTCTCGTACCACATTTCGCGGTTAAGTTGTCTGCGTGTTTCTCGGGGTAAGTCAAGCATTACGGATTAAAGTCACACTTACGAGTCTCTATCTTCGATCAGAAATACAAGACAGGTGAGAAAGATAACGAAAAATGGAAATGTATGCCTTACAGGATATCTACATAACGGGGGTTAGCGAATAGCAATTGGGTAAGTTGGAGTTCCTACCTTTCCTTCTATGAACCTGGTATTTCCGTCAACAATCAGAAAATCCTATGCAACAACTTCTGCACGTACTGTTGTATGGCGGTAATTCTCTGTTTGCCATCTATACAGACTCTGATCTTGACGCCGTCTTCACCCTCTCGTTCGACTATACTTCAAGATATAGATCATCGAGGGAGCAAACAAGTATCGGGCATCGTACCGAAGACAAGTGGAAACACGACATAGTTGTGCATCAAAGAATCAATGAGAGCCCCTTGCTTGGCGTCATTCCAGACCACAGCTGTTTCGGAATATGAATACAAAGAACTCAAGTTTCAAAGGACAAGGAAAAATGTTCACATCGTTGATATTCCGGGTTAACGTCAATTATATCGCTTTTCAACTCGTCTGAGAAACTATTAGAGGACTTTCGGAACCGGGAAATTATTTAATACGACTCACCATAAATCGACTTTACCGAAACTGTTGAGTAATGAGGTTCTTGAAGGCGGGGACCGTTTTTGGATTTTTTCTGATCGACCTTGAGCAGAGACGAGGATGGCTTGGGGGCGGCTAGTTTGTGTGAGGTTGCCAAAGGCTGCTCGTCTTCAGAGTCTTCGATTTCGGTCAAGTCAGATTCGTCGCCATTGATCATCTTGACTATTAGGCGTGGATCGCGTTTTGCGAATCAGGTGCTGAGCGTTGTTGTAAGTGTGGCCGTTATAGTTTTAGAAAAAGGAGAAAGAGCGGGAGGCGAAAGAGATTAAGAGATAATTTCGCAGACGGAGGGTTGTGCATTACTTTCTTAGACTATGGTCTCGGGGGGTCAGATTTTGGCAGAACGCGAATCTAATTCCGAACCCTGTCTATTTATGGAAATACTGCGCTCGACTCGTTATTAAACTTTAAAAAAAACGTTCTTATCTAGAGAGGTAATTCCTGTTGTAAGATGCATAATCTTTGTACTTCCACTTCACTGATTATATTGTGGTTGAGAAAGACCATGCAGTGTAGAAGTGGTGTTCGAAGGCAAGCGCCCAGAAAGAAATGATCGACATGTCTGTCTCTCGCTTCTTTGCGGCGCAAACAAACATATTTTTCACATCTGACAGGTTCGAGGTGTCCCGGGTCTCGGCGCTTTTTCGGTGATAACCGAGAATCAATTGACTGACGCGCTTCGCGTTGTTGAAACTGTTTCTTCTGCGTGCCACGATGAGGATCGAGGAGTTAATCCTCGAAGGTAAACGTTTTCTTCCATATAACTGCTTATACTAATAAAACACTTTAGGGTTCAAATCATACCCTGTTCGGACTCAGATCACAGGATGGGATCCATCGTTCAACGCGATCACGGGTCTCAATGGCTCAGGCAAATCTAACATTCTCGACGCGATTTGCTTCGTTTTGGGCATAACGAACATGCAGACGGTGCCTGCTCAGCCTTTCTCAACCTCGACGTGCGACTGAATCCTTTTCAAAATCAGATGCGTGCTGCAAATCAACAAGACTTGATTTACAAGCGTGGACAGGCTGGTATCACTAAAGCCAGCGTCACCATTGTGTTTGACAACTCGGACAAGTCGAAGAGTCCGGAAGGATACTCAGACTTCAAGCAGATAACCGTGACGCGTCAGGTACGCAAATCTATCCATACCCGGTTTTCGACCTTGACCTACCATACCGCCCGCAGATTGCCCTACCCAACATCTCTAAGTATCTTTGCAATGGTCACAAATCTACCCAACAAGCCATCCATTCGCTCTTTCAGTCTGTACAACTCAATATCAACAACCCTAATTTCGTCATCATGCAAGGTCGCATAACCAAGGTGTGTCACAGTGCTCTGTTCTACGATGCAGAGAATAACTCTCATTCAGGTGCTCAACATGCGTCCACAAGAAATTTTAGGAATGGTTGAGGAAGCTGCCGGAACGCGTATGTTCGAGGACCGAAAAGACAAGGCGATCAAGACGATGGCTAAGAAAGATAAACGTGTCCAAGAGATCCTATCTCTACTCCGCGAAGAAATCACGCCGAAACTCGAGAAGCTACGAACTGAAAAACGCTCGTTCATCGCATATCAGAAGTCGGTCTCCGAGCTCGAGAAGATAGGCCGGGTATTGCGTGCCTGGGAGTGGACAGAGTCTCAGGAAAAGGTAACTCGGAAGGAGCAAGAAGTTGAAGAGAAACAGGCAGAAATGAAGACGGCGGATCAGAGAAGGAAGAAAGCGCTTAGAGAGAGTGAGGCGGCAGAGAAGGATATGGAAGCTGTGACGAAGAAACGCGATGCTGAGATTGCGAAGGGAGGAAAGATGAAGAAGCTGGAAGAAGAGGTGCAGGAGCTTGCGAAGGCTGCGTATAAGATGAAGACACAGGTGGAGATAAAGGAGGGGACAATCAAGGATGAGGAGACCAACATCATAGCTCTTACTGACGAGCTGAAAATGGTGCATGACTCGTTCTTTCTGAAAACGCTACGCGTAGCTCATCTTTGTGTTAGCTGGAAGCTTCTCATACGGAGAAAAAGGCTCAATTAGAGACCTTGAACACGTCTTTCGAGAAAGTGAATGAAGACTACAAGGGGTCTTCAAACAAATTAGCTACAGCCGAAGAACTCCTACAGACCCTCCTTACTGGTCTTTCCTCGGGTAAAGCAAACACCTCCGGCGGTGGATACATGGGCCAGCTAGCTGCGGCCAAGGGTTGTATTGCTCAGGGCCAGGCGGAGGAGGAGCAAGCCAAGGTGAAACTTGGGATGAGTGAGAAGGAGCTTAAAACACTTGAGACGCGGTGGAAGGAGGTTGAACGCGATGCGCGAGATGGGCAGAAGAATCTTGAAGCGAAGAAGGCTGCTGTGGAGGATTATCGGAAGAGGCTAGAAAGGTGTGGTTGGAATGAGGAGAAAGAGAAAGCAGGGGAAGAGAGGCTGAGGAACGCCAAAGCGGCTGTTCGTAATCTCACGGATGTACGTTCTAAATTTCTTATTTCATATCGTGGATGGTCATGACACGAGATCAATAGGAACATGAGCGCGTCAAACAAACCCTAGGACGACTTGACTTTGAGTATTCGGACCCGTATCCAGGCTTCGATAGGCGGAAAGTCAAAGGTCAAGCTGCAACGCTCCTTTCGCTCGACAAGGAAAATTATAACAAGGCAACGGCGTTAGAGATTGCTGCTGGGGGAAAGTTGTTCCAGGTTGTTGTTGAGAATGAGAAGATTGGAAGCGATATTCTCAAGAATGGAAAGCTGAAGAAAAGGGTGACCCTCATTCCGCTTAACAAGATTTCAGCCTACAAACTACCTCCCAAGGTAACCATTTGCTAACGCCTCAATTTCAACCACCTGACGACCTTCATGATTCACGACAGAAACTTGAGGCTGCCCAGCGCCTAGCTCCAGGCAAAGTTCGCCCAGCCCTTTCACTCGTAACTTACGAAAATGAAGTCGTCGACGCCATCGCCTACGTCTTCAGTGATAACCTTATCTGCGACGACGCCGAATCCGCCAAGCGTGTGACATTCTCCAGAGATGTGGGCGTCCGTTCTGTTACTCTGGAAGGCGACGTCTACGATCCCTCCGGCACCCTCAGTGGAGGGTCGGCACCGAGCGGTAGTGGGATTCTTATAAGGGTCCAGACATTGTTGGGAGTTGGTGCGCAGTTGGCGGAGGCCAGAGAGCAGCTTGAAGCGTTGGAAAGTCAGGAGAGGAAAGGGATGAAGGTTAGGGAGGAGTGGCGGCATCTTTTGAGAGAGTTGGAGATGAAAGAGCATGAGGCGAAGTTGATGGAGCAGCAGGTTGAAGGGAGCAATGCTGCTCGTGTGAGTTCGAGGTTTTTTCTTTTCGTATTATTTCTGATGATCTATGCCGGGTAGATTGGGACACAGGTGCAGGAGTTGAAGCAGACAATCGAGAATCTGAAAGGTGCGGTGAAGGCGGCTAAAGATAAAGTGTCTGAAGCGCAAGAGGAGTGCAAGAAACTCGAGCGTGACATGGCCGAGTTCAAGAATAACAAGGAAGGCAAAACTGAGGAACTCAAAGTACCTTTTACTGTTCTTTCTTTATCTTGAGAATATCTGACCCTACTCTCCAGAAAGACATCTTGAAGCAAAAGGCGGCGCTCCAGAAGCAAGCCGTGATTGTCAAGACCCAACAGAAAGAAGTACAGACTACAAAACTCGAACTTGGTATGTTGACAATTCCGTTATGATTCCGAACTGGTCTGGGGGAGCTGATATAGTACCGTGGATTCACAGAACAAATTGAGCAAGACATTGAAACGGCATCAAACACACTAGAAGAAGCTAAAGCCGGCATGACGGAGCTGCATGGCGATCTGAAGAAGCTCAGGGGCAAAGTCACCACGAGTGAGGTGCGCAAAATAGTTTAATTTTGATGTGGTATTCCTGGAGATTCATACTCAGTCTCTTATCTGTTTATAGACTGCGCATGCCAATGCAGAAAAGAGGCTTCAGGAGGAGCGTGCCACGCTATCCCGGTTTGATAATGAGTTAAAGGAACTTGCGAACATCATCAAGGAGAAGAAGCAGGCCGTTTCCCAAGCTGAGCTTGATATCAAGGGCTTCGAGCATGCAGTTCAGGTGCTGAGCAAAGAAAAGGCGGCTGCAGCTAATGCTGTTACCAATCTCGAGAAACAGTATGAGTGGATTGAGGAAGACAAAGAGTACGCTATCAATTGTAGCTCTTGCTTCTGTCACTTTGTGCTGATGTATGGTATTTCAGCCAATTTGGAAAGGAAGGCACGCCATATCATTTCGCCGGGCAGGACATTGGGAGACTGAGGGAGAAGGCGAAGGAACTGGAGGAGTCACAGAAGGGGATGAAGAAGAAGGTGAATCCTAAGGTGATGAATATGATTGACAAGTGAGTGTCTTGTTTATTTTGCAGCGCCAATGCCACTGCTTGACGACGTATCAATCTAAAACAGCGTCGAAAAACGTGAGGCTGATCTTCGAAAAATGCTGTCAACTGTCATGAAAGACAAGGAGAAGATTGAAGAGACGATCGAGGAGCTCGACAGGTACAAACGGGATGCTCTACAGAAGACATGGGAAAAGGTCGATGGGTGAGTATGGCTGTATTACCGTGACCGTTTACCTTCTCATCTGAGACGTTGAAATAGTGATTTTGGTGGTATTTTTGCGGAACTTCTTCCCGGCAATTTCGCAAAGCTCCAGCCGCCCGAAGGACAGGACCTGATGGATGGGCTTGAAGTCAAAGTGCAGCTCGGTTCTGTTTGGAAGCAGAGCTTGACCGAGTTAAGCGGTGGCCAGAGGTTTGTAGTCCTTTTTTCTCCTTCGGCATGCGGTGGACTTCATATCTAATCGTAGGTCACTCATTGCTCTGTCGCTTATTATGGCGCTTCTTCAATTCAAACCTGCACCGATGTATATTCTAGACGAGATCGACGCAGCTCTAGATCTCTCTCACACACAGCATATTGGGCAGTTGTTCCGTACGCGGTTCAAGGGATCACAATTCATCGTTGTGTCGCTCAAAGAGGGCTTGTTCACGAATGCGAACGTGCTTTTCCGAGCGAGGTTCCGCGACGGGACATCGATTGTGGAGAGAACCTCGCACAAATCAGCATCGTCACTATATGATGATGAACGTGACGGCAACGAAAATGGAGCGGATAACCGGACCCGGCGCAAGAGGGCTGGCGGTGGCTCCTAGACGTCAGACTCTGAGCTCTGGAATCTTTACTTTTTGTCCTTATTTATGTGGTTTGTGTAACTCTGCTAATTTTGTAATATTGTATTACTGCAACTCCTAGACCTTGCACCTTACCATACTGTCTGTCGCGTTTGAGTTCCCTACCTAAACTTGACCTCCAAGTCCGAAACCAGTTCACTGTAACCAATCTTATGACGCCATGTCGAGTCGGGCCTTGTGAATCGAAAGTGAATGACGATAGTGACGCTTGCCTTAGGTCTTATCGTGATGTTTGTTGCGTAGACGATAGATGATGACGCTCGTGGTCGATATATAACGAGGCGTACGAATACACGGTCGAAAAGTGCTGGTGCATATCAAGCAAACCTCGTGCTTTCATTGCATTATGATTGTAATGGCCATCGCGACGCATGCTAGTCCAACGTATGGCGAGAGTCGTTCACCTGTACGTGTTGGATCAGAGCGAGAAAGGCTCGAATATATTATACGAAACTATACCTATCCGTGCAGACATGAAGAACAATCCAAGGAATCTTGTTGAACTTGAATGAGAACATGTAAAAAATCACAAAATTCAACTTACCCTTGCTTGTTTCTATCTATAAGACGAGGTGCAACGGCGCGCACATATGTGCATGTACATATGGTCAATAGAATGACCAGCAGTAATGATTGGAAATTGAACAGAGCCGACTACGAGTGAAGTATAAGTAATATTTAAGAATGCTATTTGATGGGTTCATACCATTTGACCGATGCGCCAGACGATTGGAGAGGACTCGGAGCCACGGGTGCTGGTCACGACGTGTTGAGCGTGGCACTCCTTCGATCGCCGGAGGCCGTCGCCGTCTGAACTCAACTTGTACAAATTTTTAACGTGCCCGCTCCGGAGTGTAGTTGATATTCTCACATTCAACTCAAATTTAGAGATCTGACTTGGATCTGACTATTTTCTGTGACTACATATATCAATCGGTACACACTCGATACCAATGCAATCAGGCCACACCATGGTCCACACACATGATTGTACAGCATGGAACTTGACCACATGCTTATTCAATTTGGCCCCTAGGCAGAGCCCACACCCCCCTGTGCTCATGTGCTCTCCATTGGAAACATACGAATCAACTCAGTTGAAAACATCAAAGTGATCCTCTCAAAATCCTCTCCACAGGCATGAACGTTGAACTCATGTGACGGTACTGTTACATACAACAATGCCCGAAAATTTTGTGCAAAACTAGGCGTTCTTCGAGGTAAGTGTGCATATGCGTGCATGCCCTGTATATTTCTGCCCTTTACCTTCCTTTTTTGTTGATTACGCTTATGCTCGGCGAGATCGCGTGTACATATGGAGAATCTTCAAATGTCCCCGTGGTCCCAATTAACTCTAAACTTGTCTTCAGTAAATTTTACCTGACGACCATATGTAGATATTCTTGAAGCTCTGAAGCTTTCAAAGACTTTGGGTTTCCCTCTGTGATCATACACCTTTTGATGATCACCTCACAGAGAAGCCTCGATTCCAATGGAGGCGAAGGAGATAACGTACCCGACACTGCCCATGCATGAGTCGTTGAAATACGACATCGTAAAGGCGATCACATGCGAGGGCAGACATGAGGTATCCGCGCCCCCCGGGTTACTGTCCCTCTGTGATGATACATCTTCTGATCCCGATGGAGGTGGTGGAGAAAACGTACTTGAGACCCGACGTTGCCCATGCATGAGTCGCTGACATACGACATCGTAAAGGCGACCCAAATGTGAGAGCAAACGTTAATAAGGCTTAAACTGATTCGATAAAAAGATCGTACGTAGATCCACATGCCATCCTTCAACGTCTACCAACTCATAGACATAATCCTAAACAGCCTTATTCCATTCATCCGGCTTAGTATACCTCTCCACCGATTTTTAATCTTCACGCTGCTCTTGACACCTGTCCAGTGCTTCTAGTGCCAGTCATGTGATATGATCAGGTTCATATGTTCATATGTACTAGTAGGTGGGCCATGCTATGTATCATCCGTACAACTGGACTCCGGGGAGTCGGAGCTGATCTTATAACCAGATGATAGGCGATCTATTTACCTGAACTTGCACATGCACCAAAAGTGAACAGATTTGAACTTCCATACTGGAATATGCATATCTCACGTCTCCCGGGGATGCTGTACTAGGTACTTTTGCCTTTCCAAAATTCCTAGACCGGGATCAGATCAAGTTTGAAGTGCCAGACAACTTCCGCTTCCGTTCCCGGTCTCGGTCTGTGCCCACGGTGAGATCCACGCCACGATCTTCAACATTCTAAGTGACGTTATCCATGTGTGTTCTCTCGCTTATCTTTCAATTGCATGTGGATGCAAGATCTAACGATTTGCTTCAAGAAGCTGATGGTATCCTGTGAACCTCGGGCTAGCTCCTGCTACACTCTTGACCTCCACCATGGCTGATACCAAGTCAGTCAGCGAGAAGGGAGTCGACGAAGAGAAGGTTGCTGTTGACAAGGGTATTCCTGCGCTCTTGATTCTATTATGCCGTTCATCTACTCACATACTTCTCAATACTCCAGCCAACGTCGTTGAGACGAAAGCCCTCCCCGACTTCGATGACCCCAACATAGACAAGGAAGCTGCTGCACAAGGCATCCTCGAAGACGATTCCCCTTATCCTGAGGTTCGTTCCGCCGTCGCAAACACCGATGACCCCGATATCCCTGTCTCAACCATTCGCTCCTGGTTCCTAGGTATCTGCTGTGCCATCCTCATCCCTGTGGGTTCCCCATAAGCCCTTGTCCAATTCCAAAACTCACCCTTGAATTCCAGGGTCTGAACCAGTTCTTCTACCTGCGCTATCCCTCGGTTACTGTCAATGGTGTGCGTCCGCTTCATCTTGTTCAAGCTATCGACACTGACAACTGTGCGTGTAGGTCGTTGCTCAGTTACTTGTTTTCCCCGTTGGCAGAGCATGGGCTCGAGCAATCCCCAATTGGAAAATATTCGGTGTCTCTCTCAACCCAGGCCCTTTCTCGGTTAAGGAGCATGTGCTCATTACTATCATGGCTACCGTTGGGTACCAAAGTGCCTATGCAACGGATATTGTTGCCGTTCAGCGTGTCTTCTATAACCAAATTTTTAACTTCGGCTGTACGCCATTTTTTTCGACTTGCGACCAACTAACTAACCAACCGTCTTCATCTAGACAAATGGATGATTGTTATGTCCACTCAGCTTATCGGATTCTCCATTGGTGGTATTGCTCGCCGTTTCCTTGTGCAACCTCCTTCTATGAGTAAGTGTTTCTGTTCAGGTCTCCTTTTCCTTCTCTTACGTGTCTGCTCCCAAAGTCTGGCCCACTAACCTCGTCACTTGCGCGCTCTTCAACACTCTCCACACGCAGACCTACGCTGGTATCGGAAACCGTGGCGGTATTTCCCGCGAACGATTCTTCCTTTACGCCTTTCTCGCATCTGGCATCTGGTATCTCTTCCCGGGATATTTGTTCTCGGCGCTTTCTTACTTCTCGTGGGTGTGCTGGATCGCTCCCGACAACGTTCCCGTTAACCAGATGTTCGGCTATATACATGGTCTGGGTATGAGTCTCATCACCTTCGACTGGGCGCAGATCGCGTACATCGGTTCTCCCCTTGCTACTCCCTGGTGGGCTGAAGCTAATATTGCCGTCGGCTTCACGTTCTTCTTCTGGATCCTTACACCCGTGTTGTATTACACCAACACATGGTACAGCGAGTACCTCCCGTAAGTCATTTGTAATCTGTTTTGGGTTGAGTATGGTCTTGAATTCTCTTTTTAGTATCTCCTCGCGTACCTCTTTTGATAACACTGGACTCGCCTATAATGTCTCGAGGATCATCAACGATGATACCACCTTCAACCAGGAGGCGTACTCGGCTTATAGCCCATTGTTCCTCTCCACGACCTTTGCTATATCTTACGGTCTCTCGTTTGCTTCTATCACGGCCACCCTCACGCACGCATTCTTATACTTCCGCAAGCAGATTTGGATCCAGGCTCGTCGTGCGATGCACGAACAACCAGATATCCACGCTCGTCTCATGGCTCGTTATCCTCAGGTGCCGCAATGGTGGTACATTGGCATCTTCCGTGAGTATTTGACCTCTTTTTTCTGCGATGTTTTGTGCTGAGCTCAACAGTATCCATGTTTGCATTTGGTATCATCTCCATTGAGGTTTGGGAGACCAAGTTCCCCGTGTACGTTTTTTTCTTGTTTTTTGACGGCAGATGAAGCTGATCCTCTGGACAGTCAATACTTCATCCTTGCCCTTGTCATCGCCTTCGTCTATATTATCCCCATCGGCATGATCCAGGCTATAACGAACCAGCAAGTCGGATTGAACGTCATTACAGAACTGATTATTGGATATGCCCTCCCTGGTCGCCCCGTGGCCATGATGTTGTTTAAGACCTGGGGTTATATTACCATGGCTCAGGCTTTGCAATTCACTTCTGACTTTAAACTCGGCCACTACATGAAGATTCCTCCCCGTGCCATGTTCCTAGCCCAGGTCCTTGCAACTGTCATTGCAGGCACTGTTCAGCTTGGCGTTCAGTCCTGGATGTTCACCAACGTTCCCGATTTATGCAGCCCTGATCAGAAGGATGGCTTTATCTGCCCCGGGACACAGGTATTCGGAACGGCTAGTATTATCTGGGGTGTCATTGGGCCTGCGCGCCAGTTCTCGAAGGGTCAAATCTACTATGGCAAGTTTCATTCTTTGGATCAATGGGAAATACACCAAACTCATTTCCTCTTTCTTTTCAGCTCTGACTTTCTTCTTCCTCATCGGCGTCATCTGCCCCACCGTTGCTTATCTCCTGTCACGCAAGTTCCCCAACAGCTTTATGCGCTATGTCAAGTAAGTCATCCACCCCACGGCGTCTTCATGATGGCTCAATTTATACAGTTTCCCTGTTATCTTCTCTGGAACTGGCTATATTCCTCCTGCAACTGCTGTCAACTACGTTCCCTGGGCGATCGTCGGATTCGTCTTCCAATACATCATGCGCCGCCGCCACTTCTCGTGGTGGACCAAATACAACTACGTTCTTTCGGCCGCATTGGACGCTGGTGTCGCGGTATCTGCCGTGCTCATCTTCTTCTGCTTGCAGTATCCTAGAAATGGAACTATTGGTTTGAACACTATTCAGAGTTGGTGGGGCAATTCGTGAGTTTGACTGTATTAACATAAATCGAAGTAATTGACTTCTTCTTCGAATTATAGGGTGTATCTTAACACTGCAGATGCCTCGGGTACACCGATGAAGGTTCTTCCTGATGGAGAATTTTTCGGGTTCGTATTTGAACGTTGGTTTTTTGCGATCGAGATTACTGATATTTGTCTTCTAGCCCAAGAACATGGAAGTAGATCATTACTTTACATGATTTATGATGTGGTATACGACACTCATATTTAATATTTAGTATATGAGTTCATGTTTCTCATGTAGTTTAGTCTGTAATGAATATTTCTCTCTGTAAATTCTCAAAGGCCCATATTGAACACGTTTTTGTTCTTATGTTCGAAACGACTGGTATCGATTCACTGAATACAATTGGTATCAAGAACTCGAAGAACATCTCAGTGCAAGTCTATGTCAGACAACTTTTTATGACAAGCCGCCGTCCGCTATACTTACTTCCACTCCAAAGTGCAGGGTCAAGAGAAACCTGTCGCGAGTTAGACTGTCGAAGGGTTCAACCCGACCATGTCACAAGAAAGCCTTTCACTGTCCCAAATCCCCAAACCGAATGACGCTGTCTGCTCCATCCACGATGAATATACCATGCTCTGGATCCCAGGGTCCATTAAGCATCCCTAGTTTTCGTTCTCTATCTGCTACCCAAGGGTATGTTCAAAACTGTTCGCACAGTAATCTTGGAGAAAAAGAAGGAACAACACGCCATCGAAGTCTGCATTGAACGTTGAACCCTGATCAAACATCTAGTCAAACTTTAAACCGGTCGACTTCCCCGCGGTGGCCGACACGCAGCCCCATTCCCACCCTGCACCCTCCCTTCCCCGAACCCAAACACCTTTCCCAAACTCATCCTCAACGAATCATACACGGCATGATGCGGCGCGGGGTATATCGAGTCGACGACATGCTGCGAGATGAGGCCCGTCACGGGCGAGAATTTGTACGTCGACGTCCTGTATGCGGAATTGGGCTTTCGTTAGTCACTCTTCGTAATCTCGAGATTCATCGAGAAACGGGACATACACTTCCCACTCGCCCTGCGCACCGCTTACACGCGACGTACCAGTCACACAACACCCCACAACAAGACTTTTTTCTCTCCCTATTCTCGGTTTCGAAGTCTGGTTCTGTGGAGACCACGTCGCCTGTGTCGGCGCCGTCGTCGGTGTCTTAACCACACATTTCCTAAGCTCCACTCTCAAATCCACATATAACGCATTGAGCGTATGTCGTACGAACACCGCCGAGGCCAGATACAATGGTAGACCTACCAGTCCAAAACCAAATATCTCATCAGGCTCTCAGTTCTTGCCGAAATAGACACACATACCCTCGATATGCAACGTCGCAGGGAACGGTGACGGGAGCGCAACCGGGGGGGTATAATACAACCCCACCTTGGGACTATATATTCCCTCTACATCCTCATCCTCATCCGCACCGGCACTGTACACCTGCGCATCGAGCGGGTTCGCATTCAGCAGTGGAATAGCCCTCAAACGTGAAGTGGAGGTAGGGGGCATACCCGTCGCTCTATCCACAGATGACACAAGTCCCACTACAAAAAACTCAGGAAGCGTCTGTTGGAGAACGTAGATCGCGCGTCCTTGCTGGCCCCGGGCCCGGTCAATAAGATTTCACATTTTAGATACCACATTGCATTCAATCGACACACCTGTGCGGATTTCCCAGTCTTGGTCTGATAGCTGTGGCTGCTGGCGGGGTGCTTTAGACTCAGAGCCCGAGGTCGAGTCGGGTGGTCTCTGTGAGCGCAGCCCGAGGGGGTCGTGTTGGGGCTGAATATTATATAGTGGGATTGAGCGGTGGTAGAGACGGGGACGCAGAACGGAGGATCTAGCGGAGCATCTACATGCCGCGTACATTGGCGGGAGTCAGTCGTGGTCGAGGACAACCTTGCTTTGCAAGGATGATGTCAGACAGTTTACATATTTTTTGAATTCCCAATATGGCAAGTGTCATCGCCATTGACCGATCATGATTATTACACTTTGTATCTTGTTGGAAACATCGGAGAGAACTTACATAGGTAGTACAGAAAAACACTTGAAACGATGAGTTCGTATCGAGACGTTCCGATGAACATGGCTCATACATAAGAAATAGATCATGATTCATGAAATCGGACAATTGGACGGACGCTCTATTCACGCTTAAATAGCTCCTTTGACTCACTGGGTTTGAACGTCGAATGGTCCACTCGAATCCTGCGACAAACTATTCTGAAGGCATTCAAATACATAAATCGCTTACGATAAGATAAATGTCCAGCGAGAAATGGAGGCATGCACCACCTCAAAATACATGCTTTACCCGCTTCTGTGGTCTCTGCTCCTCAACTTCCCAAAAGCCGCGACAAGTCCCCGATGGAGTATAATTCTTGGTCTCGCAAGGATCGTTAGACACGGAACGGGTGCACGAGTAACTCGTGCGATTCCGAGTCTCATCGTGTGAGCTGCTGCCGATGCGGAGGCGTAATGGAGATGTCTCGTACTCGAGTACGTCTGCTTTCCTTTTAGACTGTTTCGGAGAATACTTGACGATACAAGCTGCTGGATCAAATTCCAGAAAAGACGGGGTTGGTGTGTTCGGCCAACCAGGAACAACGGAAGGCTTAGACTTCAATTCATCATCACCTGGACTTTCATTGCGTCGGAATGTAGACCAGAAATCATCATACGTCGGTCCAGAGAGCCACGCACTTTGGGGATTGTTTAGTAAGAGGTGAAGACAAGGAGAGAGAGCGCGAGTCGCGTACTTGGATTGGTCCGGTGTAAGCTGTGTGAGATGCCAATAGGGGTTCGCTATGTGGGTCTGGCTTTGTAGATGGGTGGATAGTGTAAATTGGGGATGCGGAAGTGACGAGGCAGGAGATGCAGTCGGGACAGAGGCAGAGGAAGCAGGGGGAAGGGAGTGAAGGACAGCAGGAGCTATGGAAGCAGGGGAATTCTGAGGGCAGGTCGAGCGATCATCAATACTTTCCGATACATCGTCCGGGTCTGCCTTGCCCATGGCGAGTACAATCTGTACCCTACATCAGAGTCAAAATTGATATTCGTTCATCATCGATCGCCACAAAAGTTACTCACACAGCCATCAAAACCATTGGATGCACTTCATCTTCTTCTTTCTCGTTATAATTGTTAATTAAAGTTCTGCATTTCCATTGGTGTGAAATTTTGACAAACGCTTGTCCGGACGAGAGCGAATGTGACTTACATGATATCTTGGAAAGATATATCGTCCGCTCCGGGCGGGGACATTTTCTGTATGGAAACTGTAGACATAATTGAAAGTGTGTGGCAATAAAGACAAAGATATCGTTGGAACAAAAAAAGGAACGTGGGCTTGACCTGGTCCTTACGCTCGCCGTACTTACCATGGACCTATATATACTTGTGGGACTGTTTGAGACGGCCGAGGTGGCCAAGGTGGCTCAAATTCCAATGGCGCCCTGAAGTAATTTGAGTTCATGTTGGCCAGGCAACTCAAGGAGTACATAGGTTAACAATGGGTTGATCAATTCATTGTCTCTATGAACCTACAACACAAGAATCAGATCAGATCTTAGGCCATCAGCAAAGCGAAAGGTTGTATATTTGGTCAAACATGGCCCTGGGAGCTCATATTTGGCCAAATAATCAGAATCCCATGCCAGATATCTGATTATTAGGACAAATATGAGCTCCCAGGCCAAATAATCAACCAACCGTTTTGCGGATGAGCTCTTGGTTCATCATGTCATGTATCGGCAAGATACGCTTGGGATACGCCTTGGAACGGTGCATTTGGTAAAAGCCAGAATAATCATTTCGAAGGTAGAGTTCACAAAAACGTGCCGTGTAATAAACATAAGATATACCGGTGGTTTTCGATATAATCTGTCAAGGACCAAGGGTGACAAAGTGAACATGAGTCGAGTTCGCGTTTGGCAGGGACAAATGTACTTATAATCAGAATCTTATCTTATCTAAGTTAGCGTAATAACATTATCGTATGGTATCCGTCCAACATTCCAGTGAAATTGTCACAGCTACCAACATACTCCGTAAATAGGGTATATGAGGATACAATAACTCGAAATCTAGGTATAACTCAACAATGCCCCAACTAAATCCCTCCACCCTCTCTTTATCACAACATGTGTATCACCCGCATACTCCTGAACCAACCACTCAAGGTACCTCGCGTCACTCGAGCTCAATGGAGCCAACTCAAATTGCACCATATCCTTCGGACAGAGACAGACTATGTCTGTGGATGCAGTCCCAGATGGGGGCAGTAACGAAGCCAGTACAGCCAGCTGGAAGGCCGCGTGTGCATGGAGAGTCTGCAAAAGCGCGAGCGTTGTACAAAGCTGTCGATCTGCCCTTTCCTCCTCGTCCACGTCTCCATTGTCTTCGCTTCTAGATGACGACCCCTGTTGCGTCTTCGGGCCACCGAACTCATCCGTACCTGGTCCACCTATGACCGTTGCTCGCCCACTAGACCACGACATCGCACTCGAGCGCCGCATCGCACGCGTTGTCGTGCTTCCGCTCGGCCGGCCCTCGATCCCCATGCCGAGGTTACGAACATACGACCCCTCACGTGTTGTGTTTTCCGATCCGCTAACACCGAGATAGTCGTCGCCCTCGAGGCCGATTGCACCTTGCGCGCTTGGATTAGTGCTCGGCCGCCACGATCCCAGTCCCATCCAGACCCCAGCACATAGGACACATACGTCTTCGTACACGCGCCATATGTCCGCCCATGCGACTCCTAGCCGGGTCGTTATCGTTGAGGCTAGGGGCTGGTCGTTTTCCGAGCTGTGATGTCCGAGTTGTAAAATTCTATCAAGCTCGTTCCACTGTGTTCTCTGACCAGTGAAAAAATTCTCAAGACGTCATACAAGGAGTCATACTCACGAGCTTGATATCACTCCACGCAAAACGCGTTAATGAAAGACGGTGCGTCGGTCTCCGCGGCGGCGGAGAAATAACGGGTTTAGAGATGTAAAACGCGGGCCGAGAACCAGAGTGTGTCAGATCAAGAAGAAGGTCATAACACGAGGGCTTTTCGAGGAAAATTGCATCCGTTGTGCATGCGATCCATCCAGACCCAGATTCGTTTCCGAGACGGCGCATATCGCTGAGGGTGACCATTCCAAGCACGCTGAGTGGCTCCCGTGAACGCCCTGGTGTTGAGGATTGAGCTTCGTAGCACATGTCCGCTGCGGCGTAACAAAGAATGCAAGCGGCCTCAACGGGGGGTTGAGTGTAGATGAGAATACGCTGTCGTCCCAGGACGTGTCGGTAGATTGTAAGAGAGGAAGGGCCGAGGATGCGCAAGAGATGCGAGAGATGGAGAGTTGGATGAGAGCTAAATTCTGTGGGCTATGAGAGGAATCAATTGTAAAAAGCTGAAAGGAGTGAGCTCAGGGTGGCTTACGTCGCTGAGATCTTGGCTCCAACCGTTCCATTCACTCGTATTTACTCTTCGTACCTTTCGCTCCTCAAAAAAGGCACGGGCAGGTTCCCATTGACTCTCCGTTGGTTGTACTAGTCCTGCTTCTTCGCACTGGTTGTATATCGTCCTGATAAGGTCCTTGAGAGCGGCCGTGTGTCTCCATGGGCGGGGTCTTCGAGAACGGGCAAGAAGGACGCCAAGGGATGAGAGACGGAACCCCCTTTGCCCTTGTTCTTGGGTTTTCCGACGACAGAAGATACACACGCCATGTTGACCATCTTTTGTGAAATATCTATGGATATGAAAGTGTGAAAGATAATGTTGTAGAAAGGGTGTCGACAAACGTACACAACGTCGCGGTCAATGAGATGTAGCCCACTAGGGAGGACACTGAACTCGATGTTGTCGAGGTTTAGATCTAGAATGTTGATGAGAGGTTGTGGAATGAGATTCAAAATGTAAGACAGACCGTCGCTTGCCTTGAGAGACCAGTCAACGAGGTTACCCTGGGTTGGATGGAACGAGGCATGAAAGATCGCAACTAGCAACTTCGTTAGCCGAGCGGAAATGAGGTAAGGGTCGAATCCTACCGAGATCTTGAGGAATGACCGCCATTTCAACGCCCATAAGGGAACTGAGTGTTCAAACAAAAAATATACGATGAGTCTGAACTGGGGGCGTGGTCTTAACGGTCGTGGATGTTTCGTATCCACTGATGTATTGAAGAAGCCTTATAAGTGCCTCGCGACTCCGAAAAGCGGGGCAATTAATATCCCTTCTGATGGACCCGTGGTAGAAAAGTTCACAGGACAAGCAAAATGGCCAATTATGCGTACAGGTACTTAACCGAGTACGAGTAGTACAGTATCCAACAGAGCAATTGGCAGTGGGTCTTCGTTGTCGGTGGTGAACAAAACAAATTGACGGCCGAAATCGTCGTCACGCCGTCGTGACATAGAGATCTTTCCTCCATCATGTCTCAAGGCGGTCAGACGATCAGCCTCAACGATCTCGACGTTGCGCAGCTTGCAGATGTTCGGAAGCAGCTTGAGGACGTGAGTGTATTTGCACAGTCCATCAGAGCAGGTTTAAATGGGGCAACGACACAGGAACTCAACCATCTCACTAACTCGTTCGCCCAGCTGAAGCAAGCTCAGGCCAAATTCAAAGCTTGCATAGAGAACGTTCGTGAGGTCAAGCCTGAGAATTCCAGTGCGTATCGGCTACGTATTGCTTAATTTTTGTATGTTAATGTTATGTAGACAAAACCATCCTCGTCCCATTGACCAACTCACTGTATGTTCCCGGGAAGCTCTCTGAACTCGATCATGTTATCGTCGATATTGGCACGGGATACTATGTCGAGAAGGTATGTTGTAACTCCCTGATTCATCAATCGTACTTCTTGATCAATTTACCGTAGACACGCCCGCAAGCTCTCAAGCACTACTCAGAAAAGGTCGAGTATATTCGTACAAACCTTGAGACATTGGAGGATACCATTTCTAAAAAGCGGGACAATATGGCATACTTGACGAACCTATTACAACAGAAGATACAAGCGCAGACACAAACCAAGAGCTGATCGATTGCGAACGTGTTGAATGACCTCGTCTTATGGACTCAATTGCATTCGTTGCTCACGATTGAGAAAAGTGCGAGACCTTCTCGTAGAATTATCTACTGGATTTCGGAGGTAAAAATCCACCAATAGCAACACCAAACTCCGATCGCCAAACTCCGATCGGTGCTTGGATACGATAAGTTCTACAAACGTAACAGACAGTATGACACGTACACCATCGATCTATATGCCATTCGTTTCGAGATCATCTATTCCCATCGATCTATATGCCATTCGTTTCGAGATCATCTATTCCATTCACTTATCGGTCGGCGGTGACCATATTCACCTAAAGGAGCGAAGACGACAAGAAGCCTGGTCTGCAACGTTGACTCCGTGAGGGCATTGAGTTGAGGGCAATTGATGTGGTCAACAACGTGTATTTCTGCAACTCCTCCACACTCCCTCTCCAGAAGTTCATCCCACCTTAATTTCTGTCGCTCTCGTCCTTGTACTCTCCAGGTATAAGTAAGTATCTACATATGTACAATCGTAGATGCAGAAACACTGAGATCATTTGATTGGATCACGATGACAACCGTGCAAATGAAAACGTAAGTAATCATATTACATATGTAGAAAGTAAGTATGTCGTGTCAGTGGTAGTAGAACATTATTATCGTTGTACGGATGTCAGTTTAGTGATAAAAGATCCTCCCGTTCCAGAGATTCTAGAAATTTGATACCGGATACACCAGTGATTAACGAAGAGCGTAGACTGTAGTGGAAATAACAATATCAGCTGCAGGCTGCTGCTGAAAGCGCTGAACATTGAACGTTCCAGGGTCGTGCTCGTCATCGTTCGACGTTATTCATCCGAGCCGATCACAGTTGCTTTGCCCCGTGACCACAAAAAATCTTATCGAGTCAATCACCGTTGTTTCGTTCTCGTTCTGGCTTTCTATCTCTCTCTCAAGCGGTCCCTTCATTCTCTGCGACCGCTCTTTAGTATAACGCGAAAAAACATGACGTCCTCCGCCCTCCCCGTTATCCCTGACACCGATCCCTCCACATGCATCTTTGACTCGTTCCGCACGGCCATTGCCAAGAAGGTATCCGAGGCGTTGCCTTTGACAGTAGAGCAGGCATATTCGGGTGTCGATTATGGAAAGAAAGGAGTGGATTTTACTATCGCGCTGCCGCGATTCAAGCTACCCGGCAAGGTGGACGAGCTTGCCGCCAAGGTCATCAGTAAAGTACATCTTCAATGCATCTGAATTGTAAATTGTTTTTGAACACGGTTATAGTTTGAAGCAGACGAATGGGTATCTTCCGTAACCCATGACAAGGCATTCCTTCACTTCCAGCTCAACTCTGAGTCTCTTGTTCGCCGTGTTCTCGACCAGGTACATGCGCGAACACACCTTACCAAGTCAAAAAAGCCGGAATACGGCACGAACACGTCTGGAAAAAGGAAAAAAGCTATTATAGAGTATTCCAGCCCAAATATCGCGAAGTCCTTTCATGTTGGACACCTGCGCAGCACCATCATCGGCGCTTTCTTGTCGAACTTGTACGAGTCCTGTGGGTGGGAGGTTATCCGAATGAACTATCTTGGAGACTGGGGAACACAGGTGCACTGGGATTAGAACTTCGTTGAAACAGTTACTGACGTCTTCGTTAGTTTGGCCTCATCGCTACTGGGTTTGAAAAGTACGGCTCGCGAGAAGAACTCGAAAATGACGCGATCAAACATTTGTTTGAAGTGTACGTCAAGGTGAACAAGGACGCCGAAGCCGATCCTAACGTCAAAGTCGAGGCTGCACAGTGGTTCAAGCGCATGGAGGATGGCGACGAGTCCGCGCTGAAGAACTGGCGTGTTTGGCGAGAACTTAGTGTCAAGAAGTACGAGGAGCAATATGATCGCCTTAACGTACACTTCGATGTGTATAATGGGGAGAGTATGGTTGGAAAGGAGTGGCAAGATAAAGCGCTGCAGAGGTTGGATGACATGGGGCTGATTAGTGATGCGGATGGTGCGAAGATTGTGGATCTCACGAAGTGGAAGCTTCAATCGGCTGTCGTTAGGAAGAAAGGTGAGCAGAACGAGTATATTTCATGGTACGGTGGTTGATTTTGGCTTGTAGATGGCAGCTCGATTTACCTGACACGAGACATTGGTGGTGCAATTGAGCGATACGAAAAGTACAAATTTGACAAAATGATCTACGTTGTGTCGTCGCAGCAGGATCTGCACCTCGCACAGTTCTTCAAGGTTCTCGAACTCATGGAGTTCCCGTGGGCCAAGACGCTGCAGCACGTCAACTACGGTCTCGTGCAGGGCATGAGTACTCGTAAAGGAACTGTCGTCTTCCTCGACCAGATTATTAAGGAGGCTGCGGACGTAATGTTCAACCAAATGAAACAGAATGAGGAGAAGTTCGCAGCTGTCGAGGACCCAGAGACTACAGCCCGTGAAATTGGCATAACAGGCGTCAAGATTCAGGATATGGCTGCTAAGCGGTGAGCTAACCCTTAGTTTTTCTCTCTTTTCGTGTCTTCTAATTCGGACATGTACAGGATCAACAACTACACTTTCGACTGGTCCCGCATGCTCTCCTTCGAAGGCGACACAGGGCCCTACCTGCAATACGCCCACGTCCGCCTCGCCTCCATCGGTCGCAAAAATCCACAACTCCTACCCCTCCCCAGCCCTGAACTCATTAAAACAGAAACTCTCGCGTCCATGCCGCACGCGCGGGACATCGTCTTCCTACTTGGCACGTACCCGGATGTGATCAAGACGGCTTTAAGGACACACGAGGCGAGCGGGATCGTGACGTTTGCATTTAGGCTTAGCCATGCGATTTCGAGTGCGTGGGAGACGGTTATTGTCAAGGGAGAGGAGGATAGAGAGAAAGCAAGGGCTAGGTTGTATATGTATGAGTGTGCGAGAGATGTGTTAGGGGCAGCGATGAGGTTATTGAGTATTCGGCCGTTGGAGAGGATGTAAGGTCCTGTAATACATAAAGTCCATCTTGTAATTGTGAGATCTTTTTTTTTTCAATGGGGCATAGCCCTATGGTCGGGGTCATCTCATAGATCACAAAGTTCTCACGGTCTTTATATAACCAGCGACACACACGAGACTAAAGAAACGTTAGTGACGGGATCCGATTCCCCTTTTTTTCAGTGTTGGATTCTAAGGGGTTATTAACCCCAATTTTTTTTGGCTAAGGGTTAGGTCTTAATAACAACCCTTAATTAAGGCTTTATTTTAAGGGGTTATTAACCTTTATACCTAAATAGGACATCACTCTTCAAAATCATCTCCTGAACCTTCTAACTCGCCGTCATCGGGTATCCTCTCATTGTCTGCTTCCTCGTCTGCCAACAGCTCCATCAACCGAGCTTCCTCTGTGTATGCTTGCTGTCGACGGATCCGTTTCACGCGCTGGTCAATGTCCGTTTCCTTCTGGCCTCCAAACAACAAGTCCAAGGAGCGTGGGAGCCACTTTGACCGTTGTCGACCATATACAACATCTGCAACCTCCTCATCATCACTGCGGTCCTGCTCCGCCTCGACCCACTTTGCCATTTCCTCCCTCCATCCATCCCGAGACTTGACCAGTCTTGACTTGATCATTCTTGTCCCAGCCTCACCATCACTTGTTTCAGCGTCACTATCGAGTAAGTCTGCATACCGTGGGACTGCGAGCAGTTCTGACACCCTGGAATCATCGTGATTCTTGCGCTTAGCTCGTTCTTCAACAAATCCGGCTTCTTTCTGTGTTGCACGAATGTTAGCACCAACCTATAAATGTATGTGAGACTGGAATGCAGGCAAGTCAAAATCTCATATACCTTTGCCGTCTTTTCAAGCTTTGAAAGCTTCAGCCTGTTTCGCAGACATGTTTTCTTTATCTTCAAATCCAAAAAGTTCTGTTTCAGCCCTGCCTGACTCACGGATATACCAAGTAGTAGGATCACAAATTCGGCGAGTTCATGGATGGATGGCATGGAAAGGAAAGCTTTCCATACGGCAATTGGATTCTCTCCCTATACAAGTGAGTTTCATATCCGATTGTTTGCAAAAAAAATAGTTTAACTGACGTGAACCTTTTGAAATGATTCCTTATTCTTTGACCAATCTTAAAATGGGCCTGTTGAGCTGAGATAGCTCAGAAATGCCTCGGAAACTTCGCGCTCCTTGCGTTAGTGTACATCCTGTATTTCGTCTTTATTACCAGAACCTGTAGTCTTAATTGGCCGTAAACGAACACGTTGATAGGTCTTGTATCCAATTTTGTCATCCATTGATTGTAGATACTCAATAGGATAACTCACCTCAAATAGCACCGTTTGCAAGGTAAATGGACTGACACTGGCCTTGTCCCCGAAGCGTGAAATACCCTTGAAAGGATTAAGAACAAGGGCAAGGACAAACATAGGTTGATCAAAAGCTTTCCATCGCTTTTCGATCCTTCTTGTCATACCATTTGCCATGGCAGGCTTTGGGTGATTCTGGAAATGCAAGAAGAGACCTGCAAATGTCAGAAGAACCTGATCAGGACGTATAGTATCCGCCTGGTTCATATTCAAACCAAGGCAGATCGGCTCAATGTCATCAATTACTGTCTTCAGCCGAAGCCAGAAATTTCTGTCATCTACAAGATCACAGTGCCGTTTAGCATCTGTTTCTAATTTCCTCCTCTTCTTCTGATTCTTCTCTGCTCCAACCTGCCCTAAGATTATATCTTCCCTGCAGGAAATGACTGCACGCCGCATTGAATCTTTGAGATCATGCAAACAATCGAAAGCAATGAAGTGTGTGTTCCATCGCGTCATGTTAGCAACAAGGAAGGCAAGTACCTTTCCTGGAGGCATAGAGATCTCAGCTTGCACCTCATCAAACACAGACCGCACACGTCCATGATTGAGAATCCAGCCTATGAGATCAGTGGCTTCCTCCGCTATTTTGGCGGCATCTTCATCCTCGATGAAATAACCTCCGAGAATCAATTGAAACTAAAGCATTATCAGATTTGTTAGATTCAAATTCTAATGTCTATAGAGCTTACCTGATGTATACAGCATGCAGGACCAAATAGCCACGGTCGTTTCAAGACAAGATCTTTTCTCCCTCACTGACTTCCACCATCGTTATCATAGCAGAATGCTATGATCAACACACCATATTCATCTTCAACTCTATCAATCATTCCTTCGAAAGCAGTACACATTGACTCTCCATCCTTTTTATATGCGGTCGCCAAGATAAGATCGACAAGATATGTCTTCAGTCAATCAGTTACATACATTGTCACATTTGAAATTGATCAACGTTACTTGCCTTTCCGTTAACTGACACATTAACGCCATTGATTGAGTTTCTTGATTCATCCTTCCACCCATCAGCCGACACGACACCATACTCTCCATTCAGCACAGACTTCAAGTGTTTTGTGATCTTCACACTTGCACTATCCAAAAGCTGACCGGAGATTTGTTTGCGTGAAGGCATAACGTCGCCTGCAGTGGATCGAAATAGCATGAAAAGGGTCAGAACCTCTGGATCCTCAACCCAACGGAATGGTAGGTTTGCAGAAATGGTTGCCCAAAGAAACTGTTGACAAACAATATCCTCCTGTTCTTGTGAGAAAGGGATATTAATGCCACAAAACACTTTCAATTCTGACTGCTTCAATGAACGTTCGACCTTTTTGATTAGCTTCGTCTTTGCCCGCTTCGTTGCACCCTGGTCAGGATGGCCTACTTCGGAATCAGACTCCTCTAAACCTCGCTTTTCAGCAGACTTTGCAGCACTTTGTCCCATCTTGAGAGCTTTTGCAACCTTTTTTGCCTCATGAGACACATTTGAGCAAGGTTTGCCATTGTTCCCCTTTCCCAGAATATGCGCAATCATTGAATCTTTGACGCCAAGGACTCCACCAACATCAGCCTTCAAGGCTTCACAATATAACACGTCAGTAAGTTTTTGACCAGACTATAGATCCACATACCTTCAACAACCCATGACTACAATGACAGCTTTGGATTTCCCTTATCATCGAGCTCCACAACTGCTCCATCCGGGCGCTGCTTCTCGATACAACCACGACAATGTACACGAGAGTGGGATCCATTCTGTTTTTCTCCTGTCAGGAAAAATTCCCAGAGTGGACTCTTTCCAGGAGGCATTGTTACACAGTGAAGGGAGTGATATCGAGGTAGTAGTAATTTTTCTGTTGACTTTGTCGCTTTTGTGGATCGTGTCCTTCCCCAATCCATATTTAGAATCTTGCGCATGATGTGTCATTTCTTTTAGTCATCAGTTCTTAAGGCTTAAGTTAACCCTTAATATGATTTCTCAGTGATCTTAAGCCTTAACCTTAACATGTTTTTAAGCCTTAAACGTTATTAACCTTTAACCCTTAGGGCCAACACTGCTTTTTTTTCCATCGGGGGCCTTGCTTTCTTTCACTCGCTTTGTCAGGTTTCCTTATCTCCTCAATCTCAAGAGTCAGGGTCCGATCCCCAAGAAGTCTCTCTAGTCGTCTCGTTGCGTGGATGTATCGGAACAGTGCGTTCACCGTCATTGGGTTGCTGAGGAACTTGCTCAAGGTCCCTTGACCCAGGTCTGCTGCTCTGCGTACCTCGTCCCCCTGTCGAGCGTATGCCGGGCACTCGAGTAGCGTCGGCATTGCCGCAGGCAGTGGATAGCGGTGATTCGATCTCCTAGTGCGATCTTATTGGTTGATATGTGGTACTTTCAACTTATGTTACATAATTTCTAGAAGATGTAATTTACGCGGATTTCCTTGCAATTGATGGACCTCGTAGAAGTATCGCTCAGAAGACGGTACTCTAGTCGCATTTGGTAAAATTAAATCATCTTTACCATCACCTCGTGTGGCTGAGTCCGAACTCTCGCGAAATTGGGTCCATACGATACTCTGAGCTGCAACCCACCGACGGCATTAGATGTTTGTCAATTTCCTCTTCTTCTAGTCACGTTGGGAGAGAAATTAGAAGAGAAATCAATTGTGATTTCAACAATGACATATGGGCCTCATTCCGCGCAGGCGGTCTAAACGGAATGATGGCACTCCTAGCGTGGTGAAGTCAAAGGTTGGAGTCGACTACTCAAGGTCAGGAATAATTCACCCTTCCTGTGGACAGACGAACAATGCATTGAGGGAGCGGGGGCGAGCAACAAGTCATGCATTGATTTGGGATAATGCAGTGCCAGCGGTTACGGAGGGAGCGGGGGCGATTGAAATCATGATGGCAGTGACGCTAGTCTTCGATCCTCGTACAGCCAACGCATTATCCATACTTTCAGGCTCTCCATTAATGCGTTGTCGTTCGCGCCCGCTCCCTCCGAGATACTGTCATTGCATTATCCCCATGGATAATGCATTTCAGCAAAGTCCAGTGTAGTACGATGAAACAAATGACATCGAGATCAAAACAAAAATCAAAAATCCGCTGTTCAAGGTCTAATCAAAACATGATCAATCAAATGATTCTTTGTACTGCATGGTTTGTGGGACTTACCTTTGTTCATTGAATATTCCTCAGGTAGATCCAAACTGCAATCTACACTGCTCCAATGAAAAGCCAGATCCCTACCGACTCGGAGCCGCGAACCACTACTGAGAACTCGGAGTTGTTTGGTCAGTGGTCTCCAATCTCGCCGTGATATCACTACGACATTTCTTCCGACGCGTCTATTTAACCATGCACTAATCAATATACAACACTCGAGCTCTCTTGTTCTTTACCACTATGCCTGGCTCTGTAGATTCCACCAGCACCTTCTTGACGCATTCAAAGGGCTCTTTGAAGCCTCCCAGCTCTGCTGACGCGACTCTGGCATCGCCTAGTCCATCTAATCTCCTCACCAAGTTCATCGAGACGCACAAGGAGCTCGAGACGTACAAGTCAGCGCACTTGCCCAGTCTCATTATGAACCCTGCCTGATGTTATTTCTCATAGGAATGGCAAACCTGTCATCATCGACGGCCAGACTCTTTCCATTGCTGCAGTCACGGCGGCTGCTCGTTACAATGTCCAAGCCCGCCTTGACGACTCTGTGGCGATCAAGGATCGTGTTCAGAAAAGTCGCAACATCATCTCGCATAAGGTGGAAAACAGCACCAGCGTGTATGGCGTTTCTACCGGCTTTGGAGGTAGTGGTCAGTCTTTTACTTAGTTGAACTTACTCGCCATAAGCTGAAGTCATATCTCCTTTAGCTGACACCAGGACGGACCAACCCCTTCTCCTAGGAAAGGCGCTACTCCAGCACCAACAAGCCGGTGTCTTGCCTTCGTCGTCGCAGCCTCTTGATGCTTTATCACTACTTGACCCCAGCAGCTCCCTGAGCATGCCTGAATCCTGGGTCAGAGGCGCAATGCTCATCAGGATGAATTCCCTCATCCGCGGCCACTCCGGCGTAAGGTCCGTCTCTGTTGGCGAATCTTATCCTTACTTTTCACTCAAATTGTACATCGTAGGTGGGAGCTGATCGAAAAGATCAATGAGCTACTCTCCGCAAACGTCATTCCTGTTGTACCTCTTAGAGGGAGCATTTCTGCCTCGGGTGGTATGTGTTATCTTCTCTAATGAATAGATAGTGTACTGACATGTTTGCCTAAGATCTCTCGCCTCTTTCTTATGTCGCTGGAGCGCTCAGTGAGCATCTCAATTTCTGCGGCGACAATGATATTTATTTCATTTATCAGCTGCCAGCCCCGCCATTCGGGTGTTCCATGGTCCTGCCTCGTACGGTGCACGGCAGATGTCGCCTTCGAATGAGGCTCTTAAACAGCACAACATTACACCCATTCCTCTCGCCTCCAAGGAACCCTTAGGCATCCTCAATGGAACAGCCTTTTCCACCTCTGTAGCAGCTCTGGCTCTCAATGACGCTGTCCACCTTGGGCTTTTGGCCCAAGTGTGCACAGCAATGGGAACTGAAGCCCTTCTTGGAACGCGAGGCAACTACGACCCTTTTATCCATGCGGTTGCGCGCCCTCACCCCGGTCAGGTGGAGTGCGCGCAGAATATCTATAATCTCCTTGAAAGCAGTGAATTTGCGGAACTGCACGACGTCGAAGTCAGCATCAGTGATGACCAGTATTCCCTAAGACAAGACCGTTACCCGTTACGCACCTCCCCCCAGTTTCTTGGACCGCAACTAGAAGATATCCTCGCAGCCTTGGCGTCTGTAACCCAAGAATGCAATTCAAGTGTGTCTAATTCAGCTTGTATTGATGTTTCCCTGATGTACTCGTTCAGCTACGGATAATCCCTTGATTGATGGCGAAACAGGCGAAGTTCACCATGGCGGGAACTTCCAGGCCATGGCGATAACGAACGCAATGGAGAAGACTCGGCTCGCGTTGCATCATATTGGCAAGCTTCTGTTCGCTCAGACCGCGGAACTCGTCAACCCTGCCATGAACAATGGCTTGCCACCTTCCCTCGCAGCAACCGACCCATCATTGAATTATTACGCAAAAGGAGTCGACATTGCGTCGGCCGCATACGTTGCTGAGCTCGGGTACCTTGCGACGCCCGTTTCCACGCATATACAGTCCGCAGAGATGCACAATCAGGCTATAAAGTAAGCACACGATTTAACGACCAATGAATACGTCTTGATCACCACTCTAGCTCTTTGGCTCTCATTTCGGCTCGCGCCACCATCAATTCTCTAGAAGTCCTCACGATGCTTACCGCTTCGTATCTTTACATCTTGTGCCAAGGTTAGCCCTTCTTAGACACCTTGACGACATAAAGTTGATCTGGCATTCTTTAGCTCTAGACATACGCGCTCTCCAACGTGAATTCGCTTTGGGACTTGCAACGATTGTCCACGATGAATTGACTGGCATTTTCGGCGAGCACCTATTATTTTCGCAGAAAGCTACCTTGGCAAAGAGAGTCCTAGCAGTCATGATCGTAACACTCGACAAGACAAGTAACATGGACAATTCGGACAGAATGAATGTCGTTGTAGCTTCGACCACGACTACTTTCGTCGATTACTTTTCTGGAGCCGAATTTGCAGATGCAGCATTCATTACGACAGCTCTTCCGCTCATTTCTCAGTTCCGCTCCCAAGTGGCGTCGCGTGCGTTCAATCTTTTAGACCAGCTTAGGCGGGACTACCTTTCGGGTGATCGCGGTGCGGCGCCCGCTTCATCTTTCCTCAGGAAAACGAGGGGCGTGTACGAGTTCATTCGTGTTAACTTGGGGGTGCACATGCACGGTTCTGAAAACTACGCACATTTCGTGAATGGGCTTGGCGTTGACGAGGTCTCGATCGGGCAGAATGTTTCTCGTATCTATGAGGTGTGTTTGGAGTTCTTCGCGGTTATTTCAACTGTTCACTTTCGTTGTACAGGCTATCCGGGATGGCAAGATTCAATCTACTGTTGTATCCCTGTTTGTGTAAAGTTTCAAGCCTTATTTTTACATCACTAGACCCACAATATTTATCACATAGAAGTTATTGTTCCTAGAGATATTACATACATATATCAATATCAACCAACTTTGGGCTGGAAATTCAAGCTTCATTGCTACAAGACATGCGCGCGATGATCAACGATGACGATCTAGAATCAAGCTGGCCACTTGGTGATCATCCTTGCGCAGTTATCTTTATGGGGACATAGAGATTTTTCGAGTCCAAAATCTCAGAACAACCGAAAGGTACACCTCCAATGATGCTTTATTTCTGCTCTGGAGTATGTAATATCTGGTGTTCTTGTGCATTTTTCATAGTGTCTGTCCCTCGATCAGTAGTACTTACCGTTCAATCCAGGCTATATCGACTATGTATCATCCGGTTGTAAGGTCCGCAACGGAGAACTACAACCACTGCAGCCGCTGGAGGAAGAAACTCACAACCGTGCGATCCTTCGCCAATTTTCAGCTTCGATTACTTACTACCTTTGGTAGACAATGAAGCCTTCACGAGCAGCCCCTGGGTGCTAAACCTACTGGTACGACCATCCCGGAAGTTTGGCGGTAATTTGTCATGTTTTCATGGTACATACCATAAGTACTTTGCCCATTGGTAAAGAGTTCTCGCCAATCACTAGCACTTGTGGGCCCCGCTCAACCTGAATTCCTCCACAAATCTTGTAAATAAGCGACAGCCTTGTTGATCATCATTTCATCTTTTACGGATCTCCTGCTATCTCCTGCCGTCGCCAGGGCTGTATCTTGTTTTTTTTGACGCTATCGATGATCGCAAAGTCCATTTAAACGATGTATATTCTCTGGTTTTATGACTTTTCTGTTGAGCGATGGTTTCCCAAGTTCGCCAATTGCTCAATATCATAACTAACGCTGTCGACAAACTCGAGTGTGCCTGTGAAAACACAGGAACAGCAATTCCTGATCTCTATAACTCTTTCACTCCCGATTCTGAGGCTTTCCGTGCTAATCCTGATGCCGCCGAATCTGCGCGCATTATTTCTGCAGCGGCACTCCATCTCGAAGCCATTATTTCTCCCCCGCACGTCTCCTTTTATCACGTAGTTGCTGGAGTATGTAGTGTCTTATTATCTACTGATCATTACTCAATTTTCAATTCAGCATTTCAAATCTGCCGCGCTTCGTGTGTGTCTCGAATCTCACGTTACCGAAATCCTACGCGAAGCCGGTTCAGAGGTATGTGGTTGAGAGATGCTCTTTACTACACCATACTGACGCTATCCTAAGGGCCTTCATGTCGATGACATTGCTGCTAAGAATGGACAAGATCCACGCAAAATGGGTAAATACAGTCACTTAAATGGTGACCCAACGATCACTGATTTTCTCGTGATAGCCCAGTTTTTGCGTTACCTTGCCACAAATCACATCTACCGAGAGATCAAACCCAATGTATTTGCAAATACGCGTATATCCAGCCTGATGGATACGCTCAAGCCCAGCGAGGAGATCATAGGACGGTAAGTATCGGCCTTGGCTGAAGACGTTGATTGATTCTCCTCCGGCCTACTAGTCCCGAGAACAAGCACGACAATACATCCGGTTTGCCTGCCTTGGCTGCTCATCAGTGCGTTCCTCATCATGCTTTGGATGCGCGAGGTTACTTTCTGACAACGAGCGTAGCCTAGATGAAGCCTTCAAAGGGTCGGCCTATGCTTGGGAGACATTATCCGACCCAGCCACTGCGAAATCTGGTGATCCAAATACTTCGCCATTCTCTCTGGCTTTCAACACCACAAAAACACTTTGGGAATTCTATGCCCGAGATGAGGCGAGAGCTCGCCGGTTCAATATTGGAATGCAAGGAGTCCAAGCTTTACAGCCAGCCGATTCGATCCTTAAAGGTGTATTCATACCTCACCTTGTGATGTACCAGACTGCTCATGTCATATCAACAGCGTATGAATGGACCAAACTTCCAGCGGGATCTGTGGTTGTTGACGTTGGTGGAGGGATTGGGTCGACATCCCTCCCATTGGCACGAGAGTTTCCGGCTCTAGAAATTGTTGTTCAAGATCTACATTCAGCCATTGAGGATGGAAAAAAGGTGAGATGCTGACTTTACTGATTGTGTTTGTTATCTTTAAATGACAATCATGGAAATTATCGTTAGTACTGGCAAGAGAAACTGCCGAATGCTCGCGTTACGCTTCAAGGTGAGAGTGGTTGCAACGCGAAACTTCCCGTCAGCTGATGAATGAGAACCAACCAAGTACAAGAATTTTTTATGCCTCAGCCGACCCATCGCGACGTTGCGGTTTTCTTGTTAAAGCAGATACTTCACGATTGGTCAGACGAATACTGCGTTAAAATTCTCACCCAACTTCGCAATGCAGCGCGGAAGGATACAAGGCTGTTGATAGTTGATAGCCTCGTTCCACTTGCTTGTCATGACCTAAGCGACGGTGACGATGCTCTGGGCATTCCAGGCTCTATTCCCAAGGAAGCGCCTGTGCCACTCCTAGCTAATTACGGCCTTGTGAACGAGATGGTCTATGCAATTGACATAGATGTAGGGATTTACCTCACATTTGATATTACTCAACTAAAGAGATTTTGTAGATGTTCCTTTTCTTCAACGCTCAGGAACGCACGATTCGCCATTTCAATGACCTTTGCCTGAGCACTGGCTGGAAAATCAAAAAGGTTTATCGTCAGGAAAGTGATGACACTTACCTTCAGTCGATTGAGGCAGTTCCCGTCGATATTCCGAGTCTGTAAAGTAGAGTCCGTTGTATAAGGATCTCCGTATCCAGACTGAATCTGCCCATTTGGGAGACAAATTATATCCTCATTATGTACTATGTACTTGCTATGTACTATGCTAGGATCGTCGCCACCCCACGGCACACCAGGCTGTGTGATTTTAAGTAGTCGTAAGTTTCCAAGTAGAAGTAGGAATCGAATTCAGTTTCAACTCCGATTTTATTGCTTTCTCCCATCTTTAGATGCTCTCCCAAGTGCCTCTCAGAACCACTCAGCCTTCCTCTCGAAAACGCACATGTTTCGTTCCACAATCTTCAGACATACCAGATACTTCGAAGGACTTTGCCGAACGTACCGCACACACGCCTAGTCTTTCACGACACCCCGTAGCTCTGCCAACTCGACTTGAACCGACTCATCCTCAGGACGTGTTTCAGTCCTCCACACTGTGACCTAAACCTCCAAATCACCTCTTCTATGCCCGCGGGTTTACCTTATGATTTGCCCCAACGCCGCCACGTCTCATAATTTCCGCTGTAATCTATCGACTTGAATATCCTGTAGGTCAGCTCCTGTTGAGTGCGTAAATTGAAGGTCCATTCTTATGGAGAAATTGTTCGTAAACACCGTCGCTGATGAAGAAGCCTCCAGAAACTTCACGTACCCTCGAGCAGCCTATCTCATTTGTAACGTCTTTTGGCGCGACCTTGACCTTTTAGGGTCCGATCTCCATCTATCCTATATATGATTTTATCACCTGGTTTCAAGGGCTATATACAATACTTCCCACAGCGCTCAGCGCGCATCCTAAGGGAGTTCTTGAAATCCAAGACGAGTATCATCGTACGACCCGTTCATTTGGAGCGTTTGGGGAAGAAGAACAATGGAAAACTGGGATAAGATAACGGTGAAGGATCATTGATGCATCGCTGGCAGCACCGTGATGTATCAACTACTTACACCAACAGCTTATACTCTCTCCAACGGTTCCGAAGGAGAAAGAATGCTTTTTTAGTGTGCACTGAGCCCGCGGCTCATGCCAATCGAGTAAGAATGCTCAAGGTCAATGAATCCAGAACATATGAATGAAGTCAGACTGATAGTACAAAGCATAATCGATATATAATTATGGAAATTATGGATACAACTTTTTGAGATCGCGCGCTGAAAAAAGTAGCTCTGACAAAGAGGGATTGTGGCTCGTAGGGGAGGAAACTCCTTTTTCGCCATCATACACCCTGAAAATGATGTTTGAGCAGGGTAACGTTTTAAGCCGGTAAAAAGTGAGAGTGTTCAGTACTAATTGCTATGTCGCTTGGTGATAGGCTCTTGATGACTCGCAGACCCTGTATTGTTCTTTCCGAATGACGCGGCTCCGTAAGCTTTTACAAGGCCCCTGGAGAACTGTCATATCAACCTTTCACCGGTAATAAACTGGAAGCACGTACCGTTGTGTAGCGTCCACATAGTCTGATCTGTTGAAGCGTTTCGAAGTTTTTACCGACATGCCCTCGCGAGAAATTGTATATCCCTTGTTTTTTAGACTATATGGAAGATGGTTGGTCAATTGTGTGAAATCATATTGATGGATACCGACGTACTTCTCCTGTGTCGTGGTCATGCTCTCGGAAATCTTTCTTGAAACAAGGAGAATGGCGTAAATGACGCCACCGATGAAAGACAGAGTCTGGAAGGTATTACAAACCATCACAATCCGGCTTTTACAGGAGAAGCTGCTTGCATACCAGGGTAAGAGAGAAGATGTCAATCCTGTATGTTCGACGTCATCATACGAAAATGAGCCCCATTTCAAGGGGAAGCACAGCAATACGCACCAATTGGTCATTTTTAAGCGACAAAATCGAACGAACTGGCTTTTATGCTTTGTGAACTTGGATGATGGTTTGAACAAGACTGCTGCCCCCGTTCGAAACCGTGCTTTTCTATTCTTGGGGAAGGTGTACAGCCACATATTATAAATAGATCAATGACGTAACCTCGAGGCTATAACTTCCATACGAAAGCTACACATTAACGACTCACGAGGCTATTAAAAGACGGTATGTACAATACAATACAAGGCCTCTCGGACTATGCAATGGCTGAGGCGAACAAAATTAATCAAGCTCCTGTACATCTTCTACGTGTGTATGTATATCTACAAAGGGGTCACAAAGAACATTATTAGCTCGTTCGTGTGAGTCGGCGAGATCCTGACATAGGAATTCACTTACCCATCGAACACCCTTACAGCTGGCTGCATCAATTGACTCTCGTCCGAGCTTTCTCGAAGGTTTAGAATTTGCCGTGACACCATGAGACTCGTGATTCTGAAGGGTAGGTTAGAAGGATTATCATTAATGGAGAACGAAAGAAATGAGGCTGCCTACAGTGTGCTGAAGCTCGCATTGATAGCTTTGATGTCAGGCTGCATGATACATTGCTATGGGTCATTTGTCCCTCGTATCAATCCTGCAACTTACAGGTGCGAGCTGAAACAGATCAGGATTGTGTCAAGGCCTGAAGAGGCACACTCACTATAAAAATAAGGACCGTGACAAGATTCACAATGAATATAACGCCGAAATACATGACACCTATCATGAATATGAGAACAGCATCTGTGAATGAGAAGAAAACAGTCCATGCCATCGACAAGTATACGATTCCAGAGGTTTACACTAGTGCCTTGTCGCTGGTGATTCTGCTGTAATACGCGATACAATGTTGCAAAGAAGATGATTGAATCTATTTTTGACAAAAATATTAGAGGAAACGGCAAGTGATTTCTAAACAAGTTACCAAAGATCAATTCTGCGATCCATGTGAAGACCATGCGTCTGCGTTGAATTTAGTATTATACATGAGTCACAACGGACATCTGTGTACTCACATGTGTGTCCGACCTGTCAAAATGCAGCCAACGAGACCTAGGAAAGCCGGAATCAGCCCGTCATCTACGAGATTTTGGCGCAGATGATACCCACCTTCTGGGAGGGCGAGGCTTGTCCCGTCTGTAAAGGACCACTGTATTGAACTCAGATTGCGAATAACTGCGATTTTCAGATGACCGCGTACTATCTTTGCTGCCACTTCCACAGCGAGGCACAGGCTACCCAGTATAGCTACTGCCAGATTCCTGGAGTATATGGCATACAAGCGTAGTATGAATATGGCTGAAATATGGGCTTCAAAAGTGGAATGTATAGAAAGTCTGACGGACATATGTACCTCCAATTGCAAACGATGTCACGACCTTGAGAGCCTCCGGGAAAAGGACATAGTGATTGCAGACCGCTTTGCTCCATGGATCGTGGAACGCTGATGAAGGATTTGGCTGTTCGTATTGCCGATTCGAGGATAAGACATAGAACGTATACTCACAGACAATAATGACAATATATGCCAGTGGTGTAAGGTAACGATTCTGGATTGTATCGGTTTTTTCTATGGAAAAAAAAGAAACCTCATTAAACTCACAATGGTCCATAATACTGTTAGTGGGGTATATTTTCTCGACCAGATACGTTCTATCTCGTCGCCCATAGTGAGAGCAATATCATAGAAAAGCATCACTTATCCGCCTCAATGAGACATGAAAAGAAACGATTGACGAGAACTAACCACATGAGGCAAGAGAGAACATTTTTGCTGCCATCCTGAAATGGCTGTCAGAAATACTAAACAGGTTGAAATGATCACGCACAAATGGCTTGCAACGTCTGTAAGCTCTGAGTTGTTGGCCATATCGGACATGTTGATAACAAGTGTGGGAGGATACAACGAGTCACTCGAAAGCAGAAGTAAAGGTCATTGGGAAATGGAGGGGGGAACGCAGGCGACAGGATCTATCCTAACCGCGCCTTTTTGGGTATTGAGGTATGTATGAGGCTTTATCGATATGTATGTACATATGTACACCATCCGTTAAGGCACCATTTGGACGTCGGACAAGGATTTGACAAGGATCGGACGTCGCCTACAAACATCGATATTAGTGGAGGCACAATTTGCCTCGCTTTTTGCCGGGCGATTGTAGATACATATAGGATATTCTGTGATATCTGAAAACGCTCACCAAACGGTTATCAGTTATGCTCTGCCTGACAAGCTTCAAATCGGTCCGAGTTTTACCAAATCCACGATGTTGCCTTGAGCACTTGGATCGTGGATTTGTGGAACAACTCTACATCGCCGGCAAAACCTAAACCAGTTAATTTTCCAGATGAAACTCCGAATGCGCATGGTACACACCAAGTGTGTAGGTGATGCGATGAAAATCATTCGCCTAACCAGGCGGCCACTTATGTATACACTTATCGGTGCCCGTTCCCGTTCGAAACAAGATTGTCAATAGGGAAGACTATCTCACCACAAAGTTCAGTTCAATCCAGTTCGGGGGGAGGAAATCACATCACCCACCATCTAGCAAAGCAGAATGGCCAGCTGAATCTGTTGAGAAATATGGATGTAGAGGAAGTGGAGGGCTATCTTTTGAAGGGAAATAGAAGGCATGGATTGGAATCCATTTATCAAGCCAAGAAGGACGGTCATTGAGATTCAGCTGGGAAAAAGCGGAAGTGCTAAAGTCGCAGGCAGGACAATGGATAGATATGACGTGTCCGAAACCACCCATGTAAATTACGGTTACTTACACAATCTACAGATTCTACGTACTTTCAAATAGAAGAAATAGCCAGTTAAACGGCGTACCTATGATATCACGCCATAACTAGACTTTCGCCTTTTCCTCCTGACCTGCCTTTTGTACAGCAGCTAAAACTAGCGCGTGCACATCCTTCCCAGCGGCTACTACACCAAAGTTCTCACCCAATGTCCGCCCAAGCCCAAAATCGAGAGGCTGTCCACGGGAATCTGTGACTACCCCGTCGGCTTCCTCAATGAGGATATGACCAGGAGCATGGTCCTTTGATAGGATAGATGAATATCGCAGGATAGGAAAGGAGGAAAGGTAGAGGAAAAGAAACGCACCCAGATCTTTTCACGATAACCGATGCCTGTTGGCATTCTGAGGTACGCAGCACCTTCACCGCGCGCCAGACATCCGTACTTTGCTTGGCTGTCCATGCGGATGGGGCTTCGGGTGATTTTGAGAAGAGACGAAACGCGGTCGTTGAATGAGTGTGAAGAATGTGCAGCTTCGACTGATTCAAGGAAATTGATGTCCGTGTAGGAGATGCTGGGGATTCTCAAAGGTATGGGGTTGTCTCCATTCAATGTAATCTGTCGGAGGTTCTCAGTAATCTGGAAAACGGGTAGGGAATGGTGGCATACTTGTTCTGCACCTTGACCTTTAATGGCAACGAAGATCGCACCACGGCCCAGATCTGGTTGGGCAGGATCGAACGGGAGATTGGGGCAGCCAATAACGCCGACTTGGACCTGCGCATCGACTATGAGTGAGAGGCAGACAGCGTATTGTTCCCCGCGTAAGAAACCTTTGGTGCCGTCAATCGGGTCTATCGTCCACATGCCTATATCATCCGTGTATTCGACAATGAGAATGAGTATGATGAGATCAGGGTGTGAACACATACGTCCTGTGCGACCACCGGCGTAGTTCCCCCGATCAATGGCGTCCAGAAGCTGCCCGGTCGTCTGTTGCTGCCCAGGGCCGATGCCCCACTCGGCATTATCTCCTAGACCAAGCTCGCCTATGAGAGCCTCGTTCGCGAGTTCGATGATACGATCTCGTAGTGCATGGCCAGATTCTTCGCGCAGTTCAGTGGCATCTTCTTCACCGACAATAGGATCGGCAGGGAACGCGCGGTGGAGGATCGTGCTGATTACTGCCTGCGCTGCATAGTCCCCGACTGTGAAAGTTCTATATTATTTCGGATTCCCAACCAGATGAATGAGAGAAATATCTAACCGGTTACTGGTGATTTATCCCCCTTGGTGAGTGTTTCGTTCCTGACGAGCTTGTTGAAAACGGCAGAGGTGAGATGACAAGCGCGTCGGACGGCTGCTACAGCAACTTGTTTTTCTGTGGCGTAAGGAAGAGACATGGAGTAGGATCGGGGGAATATGTGATACAAAAACGGTCGGACGAATCCATGGTGCATCCCGAGATTGAGCATGCACGTGACCATGACGCGTCCGTAACAAATCGTGTGCTCAACACGAGGTCGATGGCAACAAGGTCGACGGCGTTTCTGACTCGTTACTTTATCTTTCACTTCAAAAAGGCTACAGGACTATTCCATCATCTTCAAAATGAAGATCATGCTTCATGTCATTCCAGTAGAGCTCAAAAATGAATGTTATTAGAGGCAGGGATGGAATACGAAGAGTACAATAAACTGAGACATCTAGCTGTTCATGTCACTGACACACTCCCAGACGCCCTTCAGATTTTCTTTCCACAAGGTCACCTTTCCATCTCCACAGCTCACCGCCAACAGATTTCCAGCGAGACTCCAGGACACACGCCAAACAACATCGGGAAACTTTCCAGAAGGGAGAGGTGTCGTGGATGTGGGCGACGTTATCGTAGATGAAGGATCCAGGGCCGTCTTGACCCACGGTGACGTTGGTGAGTCCTTGGTCCAAATGAGGACGGTCTTGTCCTGAGATGCGGTGGCTATGTAGCTCCTAGGAAGTCCGATATTCGGAGCCCATGCGACATCCCGAACCCAGTCAGTGTGGCCGTCCAGCGTCTCTTCCTCAACCCAAGACTGTGTGTCGTCACGGTATCCCCAGATCCGGACGAGGTTATCGCACCCAGCGCTGGCAAAACGTTTCACGGAGGAGAGGGAGGTGGCTTGGGCGGGTTGATTGGGAAGAGAGTGCGTTTGAGGGACGATGAGGGATCCAGGTTGGATGGCGGGCGCCCAGGATACAGCGTTGCATCCAATGGCGTGACCGTTGAAAATGTCAGCGCCCCATGTTCCGTCGTCTATAATGGGATTGTTAGGGTTGACGGAGGTACCCAACGATGCTACACACTTTTGAATGTCAAAACAGAGAGTTTCCCATCAGAAGACGCGCAGGCCAAGATTGCACCCAATTCATGAGGCGCCCATGAGACGGAATTGACTTCGCATACTGTCAGTCACAAGTTGAGTCAAAATGACGCCGAATCACACCTGAAGCAGTATGTAAAGTGTGCTCCTTGACCTTATTCCATCCACCGGCAGCCAATCCTTGCCCTTGCTGCTCCTTCCAGATCAACACCTTTCCGTCGTAGGAACACGACGCGAGGATGTGGCCGAACTTTGGGTGTGCCCACGCAATCTGCCAGACAGGACCTGTATGCCTTCAAAAAAACATCAAATGACGCTAAAAAAACCTTCAAACACGTAACGGACCCCTTGAGAGTGTGTCCATGATTGCTTGAGCGCTGCGCCTCGCCGTCGATCACGTCAAAGACCTTTATAGTACGGTCGGAAGAGCACGTCGCAAGACGCTTGCCATAGTAGTCTAGTTGGGCATCATGCTAGAGTAGACCACGGTCAGTGTATGGATAAGTGATTGATTACCTTGGACCGAGCACATACTATCATGTCTTCGTGAGCGGTTTCGATTGGGACCGACTCGGTCGCCGTTGCAGTCGCCTTGAAAACAAAAGATCCAATGAATTCCATGAGGGTTCTACTATGATGACGCACCATTATCGTTCACTGCTTGTGTATATAATAAAGAATGAAAGTGTCGTCCTCTGCCAGCAACGTGTTATACTTACGTAAGGAGCGCCCCGTCGTCACAGTCACATCGCACTTTCTTTACTGCCACATTCGGACTGGAAATTTACGGTGTTCAATATACACATGTGGATCTATAGACGTCTATGGAATGCCGCAAGGAAAGCAGTAAGAGAGAAATGGAGCGGATGTGAAATCTGAACGTTTTGACCACGTGTAAGAGAAGATATCTCAAAGATATGTAGTAGATATCTATTTGTTAGGATTTGTGACTGGTGCGGTAGCAATTACCATAGTTTGCTGTAAACAGTTTAATGCACAACGCCTATAGAACCAACCATATACTCGCTCGGAGAGCCGATGGTGACCGAACGAAAGTGGGGGGCTCTGGCATTGTATGCAAATTAGTCCTATTGATTATATTTCCTGCGGGCGAGTTGTCTCTAAAGACTCGACATAGTCAAGCCAACATTAATGAAGTATTCTAGTGCTGAGGGGTGGGGTATTCTACTTTTTTACTTCTTGGTTGCGGGAAGGGTCTTGCGATAAGCTTCCTCGAGCTCCTTTTGGAGATTAGGAAGCACAGGCATGTGGTGCTGGAAACCGGCGGCGTTGGAACACGAACAACACAAAGGATGAAAATCAACTCACCTTGTACTCCATGCTAAATTCGCCTTTTCCTTGCGTAACACCACGAAGCTGGTTGGAGTATCCAAACATGTCATTCAATGCAACTTCGGCAACGGCAGTGAATTCGTCGTCGCGTACTTCACTGTCAACGATTGTGCCTCGGCGGGTGTTCAAGCTTCCGATAACAGCGCTCTGGAACTCGACGGGCGCGATGACCTCAACTGTCATGATGGGTTCAAGAATGACAGGACGAGCAGCCTTGTAGGCCTCGCGGAAGGCACCGATGGTAGCCAACCTGAAAGCCAATTCGGATGAATCGACTGCATGAAAACCACCGTCCTTAAGAACGAAACGGCAACCTGTGACCATATTGCCAGAAAGGCTACCCTTCTCCAAAGCCTCGTAGAAACCCTTTTGTAGTCTTCAGAGATAGTGTAAGAAAGGTGACTGATGATTGGGCCTACCTTTTCAACAGCAGGAATAAAGTTGGTGGGGATTGTACCACCCATGACAACGTTCTCGAACTCGACGTCCTTTCCTGTCTCGAGATCACGCTCCATAGGCTCGATGTGACCTATGACTTTGGCGAATTGACCTGCGCCACCAGTCTGCTTTTTATGGGTGTAAGTAAATTCCGCACGCTGGGTGATGGTCTCGCGGAAGGCGACACGGGGCTTGCCGGTAGTACAGTCCACATTGTACTCGCGGCGCATTCGCTCGACATAGATCTCAAGATGCAGTTCGCCCATTCCAGATATAATGGTCTAGTAAGCATGGGAACATGGTAAGAGAATGTTGAAGGACATGCATGAGTGATCATCTCGTATATTACCTCTTTGCTCTCCTTGTCCATGTGGACACGGAAAGTAGGATCCTCCTTCTGGAAGCGGTTAAGCGCTCGAGAAAAGTTGGGCGTTTCAATACCATTGGCTTTGATGGCAAGAGAGATGACAGGTTCTGGGACGAACATGGAAGTCTAACAAGGAATCAAAACAGAACACAGGAAATGTAAGTGGCGTGGTAACGGACCATGGAATAACTAGTTGAACCATCTGTGAAGGTGTCCCCCGATGAGCACTCAACACCAAACATGGCACAAATTTCTCCGGGGCCGATGGAATCGACATCCTGCCATATGGTCAACCCTATACACGAGAGGCAAAAAATCGTACGTACCTCCATCTCATTACTGTGCATGCGCACCAAGCGGGGAACCTTAACTTTCTTTCCTGTGCGTGCGTTGTAAATGGTATTGGCCCTCTTCAAAGTACCTTGATAAACTCGCATATACGTCAACTGGCCAAACCTTCCCTCCTCAAGCTTGAAAGCCAGGCCAACCAAAGGTGCATCGGCGGCAGGAACCAGGGAAACTTGAGGGACTGTTGCCGGCTGGTCGGTGTCATGGGCGAGTACCTCAGTCTCGGAAGGGTTGGGTAGGTAGTCACAGACACCATCAAGAAGGGACTGAACGCCGGTATTCTTGATGGCAGATCCCATGAAGACGGGCGAAAATTTGAGGCCGATGGTCGAGCGCCTTATTGCTGCTGCGATCTGAGCGTTGGTAGGCTGTTCGTCGTTGATCAACAGATCACCAATTTCCTCGTCGACCTCAGCGAGCTGCTCAATAAGTTCGTTGCGCTTTTCTTTTGCCATCTCTATCACTGATTCTGGAAGATCTTTGGACACAACGACAGTCGACCTACAAAGAATCAACCAGGTCTCAGAGTTGATAAATCACCACATACCCTTTGATACCTTCATTGTAGACAGCCCTCCAATGCACAAGGTCGACAACGCCCTTGAATTCATCTTCAACACCTATCGGTATCTGGACCGCAGCAGCAGGCATGCGAAGTTTGGTCCGAATCTGAGTGATGATTCTCCAAGGGTTGGCACCAGGCCTAGAAAAGTATATAAAAATACTAAAGACGTCACGCCCAAAATTAAAACGAGACAAACCTATCCATTTTATTCACGAATGAAATCCTAGGAACGTTGTAGCGACGCATTTGCCTATCCACGGTCGATGTTTGACTCTGGACGCCGGCAACCGCACAAAGAACCAGAACTGCACCATCCAAGACACGAAGAGCTCGTTCAACTTCAATCGTGAAGTCCACATGTCCTAGAAAGCCTTTAGACGAGCAGCATATTCCTCAGAATGATTTGCTCACCGGGAGTATCGATGATGTTGATTGAATACTTCTGTGTTGTGCCTTTCTTGACGTCTGTTGCCTCCCAGTCACAGAAGGTAGCTGCACTTTGTATTGTAATTCCCTTTTCTCGTTCAAGGTCCATACTGTCCATTTTAGCTCCTACATTGTCACGTCCTCGGACCTGCATTCGCAGTTTGTTCAGCGCTTGAACTCGAAATTAACAAACGCCTGTGGCTGAGGAGAACTTCCAGAACACAAGGACAGCAGGCAAAAACATAAACAGACTGTCGTGTCCTACAAATTCTATCCATCTAGTCACAGGCGTTCCAGTGGATATTGCGAACCTCATGTATGTCCCGAATGCGGCCAGTGTAAAACAATATCCGTTCCGTCAATGTGGTCTTGCCAGAGTCTATGTGAGCAGAAATGCCAATGTTTCGTTGAAAGAGCAGTCGGATCATATCCTTCTCGGTCAACTTGTGAGCCACCGCTGATGGTTCAGCACTAGACTCATCCTCCGCGTCTAATGGGGGTTTTGGTTTTAGTGCGGCAGCTGTGGAGGCTTTCCTGGTGGATAACCAATTGGGAAGACAATGAGAGCTGGAGAGAAAAGACCTCCTCAGGAGAGAGCTCGACACTGCCTTGGCCAGCATCATCGTCCCAGAAAGCTCGCAGTGCCAAGGACCAAATTTTTGGAATCCAGTTGGCCTGGATTATGTAATAGGACTAACTATCACGTGGAATTGAAAAGTTTGGCTCGATAATAGTGTTGGGGCCAATTAAAAAAATAATTAAATAAATTCCGAAAAAGGAAGGAGAAAAAGAGGGAAAGAGAGGAAAGAGAAGTCCGAGCTCACTGTAGATCGTTACTCACTTTGACCGTGCCACAAGATGA